>SJOL01007788.1:688007-728777 GCA_004794785.1 Opisthorchis felineus | reverse complement strand
GTACCTAAATGAAACATTTTTAAGTTCATTTACATCTAGATGGTGCAATGTTTGAAGGTGTGCACACCCCCTTTGTATCACCAAAATATAAACGGATGGTGTCTTGTAAATTCATTCGAATCAATAGCAAAACGTTTCAATATTTTCACCCTGGTTTTTAGTTCGATCGTTATTCACAAGAATTACGAGTGGAAAAAAGCACTAGACACAATGAATGCTTCAGGTATACGTTATTTTAATCTTCTAGAAGCCTGAGAAAATCCAACATTCCTCAACTGTCAGTTACTTATCTGTTCTTTTGCCAAAGCAGGCTAGCTAGTTTAAATTGTGTTGTCATTGCACTAACATAGACAGCAGCTAGAGAATTCGCCGAAATGTGCTCAATTTTGGACCAATTTAGTTGTAGCGGAGGACCCAACTAAATCCAAGCCGAATCTAGCATTTGTGATATTCTTTAACTAATTGTGCTCCACGAAGGCCGCGTCGTGTTTCACTTGGAACGAGCTTGCGGTATATTTTCTTGACAGAATATCATAAACGAGATATTCGGCTACGATTCAATTAAGTTGTCGGTTGAAGTCAAGCTGGTTTGCAAACAAGCCTATCTCGCAGATTGCGTGCAGTTTCGGTTCAAGTGCAATATAGGATTGACGAAAACTCGGGAGTTGCGTCTACCTGATGAGTATGAGTAAGGACTAAACCGGTCATGGGTTTTTGAAGAGTTTCCGGCAACTTCACGGGTAGTGTTTTTCGTCTAGTTAGCCAAACTTATCTACGCCACCTGGAGCAAGTCAGCACAAGACTTTGTAGGCGGGTGTAACGCGTGTTAAACAACCGACTTGCATGAATCCAGCGTAATCATATCATCTTCGCAGGAAATATGAATGGGCGAATTTAGGGGAGCCCATTCATAGGCGTCTTTCGGCTGAATTTTAAAAAATAACGAGAAAAAGGTCACCAATTGCCATTTTTTGAATAACACAGTTCTGTGTCAAGCGATCAAACCACCCTCTTTCCTTCAAAATGCAACAGAATTGATGATATGCTAACTGTCATCCAGTCCAAGTTTTCATATTTCAAGTGAGTTTATTAGTAAAAAAAGTTGCGTACTTTAAATTAGGTCTTTTGGCGGCCAAAGAAATTGACCGAACAGTAAATTCCCCTTGCCCAGGCAGATTAACATTACACTGTATAACCCACATTATAAAATCTATTGGGTTTAGGGGGATTTTTGCCAAAGTGTTCTGTCTGAAATCTCTAAAATTTCGATGACACGTATTCGAAATTTCGTGGATATTGGGAAATAATACAGACCAAAGTTCACACTGAAAATATAATAGCATGATTTGGGAATTGGGGAAGTGATGATCCCATCTGGGCACATAATAAACGAGTTTTTGCCAAAGGGTATATACATAGATTATTTCAGCTGGACATTCCACGGTACGTATTGATGACCATAGCGACTGCAGGTTCATGCTTTCAACCACTCAGTTGTCAGATCTTGCAATGAAAATTCACAAAGCTATAAAGGTTTGAAGCAGCATTATTTGCGCGTGCATACCCCAAGGTTGGAATAACGTCATTTTGAGTGGCACACCATATGGTTTAATTTAAATGGTTTCTGTGCCTAGTGTTACACACTGTTTTCGAATGGTCACGTCAATTCGTTTGAATGAGACGCACAGGCGTTTGTCAATTTCCTTCAGTGATCAATGGATTAAAAGTGGCTGAGGCAATTCAAGCAGATTTTTGTGGATTGATATACGACTTACCAGAGGTTCCTTCTAAATCCGTTCTAATTGTGAAAACGGAATGTTGAGTTCAGATGCTGTGCAAAGCGATCAGTGTGTGAGAAGGGTAGTCCTTTTCAGAGTTGGTAGGATTACCAATAATGTTTCAAGGAATAGAACATATGAAGTTGCGTCACCTATTTTCGCAGGAAACCTATTGAAATTTCTTGCACCATGTTCAAAATTCGCGTCGAGCTTTTACCGGCCAATAGCCTGTCAACATTGCGGACAACCAATCACCTGTGAGCGAGGAGCCCCCAGGATGAAATCTCATTGGTTGAATGGTCAGCGTCAGACGGAATTAAAACTGACAGAATAGTGGCAATATTAAAGCGTGCGTCATCACTCTCCACACTCCATGTCTTTGTAGCAGATATAATTCATTGTTTCTTTTGTTTTCCAAACAAGCAGGCAAGTTAATCAAGGCAGACATGTCGGTGGTGTTTTTGGGGGTCTTGGCTCAAAAGTCATTACATTTGAGTCACGGCTCTGATCTTCCCAAGGTTTCGCTGGTGGAAAGTGGATATCACTAATGCCATACAATAAAAACAGTGCCGGTGCATCTACATTGCCGTTGTCAAGGACGACTGATAGAACACTTCGATGAACATCTTACTTTGTGCCCTGAAACGTCAACCGTGGTGGTAGCACATTATAGAGCGTGGAAATCTAACTAAAATCCTGATGGAATGCTATGGAATAAAATATCCCCACGATAAGAAATGAAGTTCCACATTTGGTATTTTTAGACAGGGGTAGAAAACACCAAAAACGTCTTTAGGGGATAAAAACGAAGCACAGAAAGGAAACCGTAATGAAGTGCCGCTTGTATCATAAAAATGTTGAAAGCGATACACAGTATATCTAACGCCAACGGGAAAATCACTCTCAGCTATGGCTTCCTATGTTTTTGACTTCTCATTGTGTAAGGGTTGTTGGGAAGTTGTAGTGTACCGATTCATTGGATAATTGAGGGGTCCTTCCCTGAGCAAGAGAACCTGGAGGACAACATAACGATACGGCTTATCCTGAAACAACACCAACGCTCTTTTCAGTAAATACTGTCCGTAGTCCTAGGGTTAAATACTGGTTTTTATGAAGTGCTTGATCGTTCAGAATTATGACGACGAACAAGTGGCTTTTTCTGGAGTAAATTTTCCAAACACAACAAAGCACAGTTCGGTTAGATCCACTCACGTATTAGAACCAAAGCAGTCTTCGTCTGCCAAGTGGGAACGCTCTTACTGTGTTTGCTATCAGACACTGGGCACATCTAAGGTATAGTACTCGAACGATGCAGAACAAGACAAAACTTTTGCTGGCGTAAGGTTTACTTCCGGAACTTCTAGCACGTGCTGTAAACCTGATTAGGATCTGTTATGAAGTTCAAACACGCGGATTGATCAGTTGATGTGTTGGACGATCTTCTCCTTTTTGGAACTTTCTTATTCCTGGCGATTCGATCCACGAAATACTCTCAAAACATACGATCAGTACTTACTTGTCGTTATTAATAGCCCTTCCTTTCTTGTAAGAGTTCACAGGGCCAATCAACTTCCTCAGTGAAGGTCACTAAAGGAAGCTGGTCCATCCGGTTTTTAATGGGCCAGTTTCTAATAAAAGATAGATAGTGGTTGACGACTGAAGCCTTTTTAACTCGCCTGAGGAGTGATCCAGTCCGATTACCACTGCATGCATAAAAGTATAGGAATAAAAAATATATATAAAGAAGAAATAATAGAACCCATCAGGTTTCAAAGTTCGAATTCATTCTTCCCACAGACGCGTAACAACCGAATAAATTAAGTTCGCCATGATATCTGCTACGGTGCTATGTAAGGCATCATAAAATACGAAAAAGCGTACCAGTTTACAGCGTTTTCATGTCTTTTTTGTAAAAATTAACCTAAAATGGCGATGAAGGCGAGGAAAGTTTATGAGATTGGATGGTTTTGTCATTGGTGAGGTCCAGGTCCAAACAATTACGGGGGGTCGAAACTGGATCTTTACACTGGGTGTTTTTATGGGAACGTGGATGCTGTGGTTTAAAAAAGTGTTTTATTTTCTTTAAATGACCAATCCGTCATTCAGTCATTTAAGCATCAATCAGCCGATGAATCAAAGACTACTGCCCATAAGAAAATTTTATGGAGGAATGGGTCGTGTTGTAACATGTACGTGCAGGTCATAAGCATCCGGTGGGCTTCGTCACCAGAAAACGCGACAAATATAATGTCAAGTGGCCGAGAAATAAGATCATTAAAGAGAATTTTCCTGCAGAACTCGGACAATGGATGAAAACATATCACAAACTAGTGCCTTTAAGGAGAAATCGAACCGCTTGTCAGGCATAGTGCATGGTTCTGGACAGCCGGCAAATATAGTAAGTGTGCAAACGATGATGGCAGGAATTCAGATTTCCATCGAATTTAAGATAACCCATGTACGAGTCCTGTAACTAGGCTAATATTACATGAAATAGCAGAAGTGAGGGGCTTAGATCAAAACTTTCTTTTTACTTACCGACTAAATTGACGGATGAGATGGGAGAAGCTTATGGTATGCTTCAACGATATTAAAAATCGGCCATCAGTCTGTCTACCTAATTGATCGACGTAAAGTTGGCTCTGCAACTCGTCGGGGTGGAAGGGATCAACTTTATAGTCAATGAAGTATTTAGTAGTGACCTCGGTTCTTAACCCACAAACGCAACATCTTATCTATGCAACTGCATATCTGCCATATTGGCTATTCCATGTCTTGTGGGACAGTAATCTTGAAACCTCTTAGTTGTGTCTATCTAATGAATTACAAGAACTATGTAGCATAAAAGAACGCGATCCTGACAATGCTACATTCGCTTTTTCCGCTTTCTAATAGCGATTCATAGTTCGCAGTTTACTCGGAATAGCAGATTGCAAAAGAATGCTAACCGTCACTGATTACACACTAAATGTGTGTTAATTTTTGGAACCAAAGCAGCGTAGGCTGACTTTGCCCAAAGGATTAATTGCCATTGAAATTTGTATGTCCTCATATACTAATGGTCTGCTCGGAAGCCAGAGGACAAGTGATCACGTGGTGTGGAACTATATCCTATCCAGTTGCGAGCTGAGGCTGAAACTGAGAAGTCAGTCGTCGCTGAATGTTACAGAGTTCAGATACCAGCCGAGAGGTCATGGAATCAAATGGCGCACCTTGGCCACGTCAGGAGATTTCGGTCAGAGAGAACGTCGGTAATGGTATAATATGGTTATTTATCAAACACTCACTCGTGCATGGTGTTCCCACTCGACTGCGTTTAATGATAAGACACCAGGTAAAGAGACAGTTTTTTTTGAATGATTGTTTTTCGAAATGTGTTATCCATAGGACGAAATCATTATAGCATAATAGCTGTATTATGAGGACCAGATAAGATGCCCGACGCTCTCGAAAACTGATGGCTTTTTCAAAGTGTTTTGGTTTATGGGTGGGGTGGGTGAGAACAAAGTTACGCCTTGTTATTACGGTTATTACAGTTCCAGCATTCCTTTATCTGATCAAAAATAACGGAGGATGGCAACATATTTTTTATTACAGGAAACGGTGTTAGCATGTGACCCCTCCTCAACTAGTATTCATTCCACGTTGGTGCACAATTAACTCTGAAGATTCACTACATAGACGACTTTTAAAAAATAGACTGTATGTTCCTGTCCGGGTTGGACAAAAAACAAATATGGAAGTATTCTACTTTGATGGGAAATATATACAACTGTTTTTGTGTTCATCTAGAGGCAGCGATGGCAAAGTTGTCTGAGCTCATATAATCTCGTAACTTTCGATGTGGATATCGTACCAGGTGACCATAAATTGTAACCATAAACCGTAACCATAAATCAGCCACCAAGTAAGAATGAATGCAACGACAGGAAAAGGACCATGGAACAGAAATTACTGGACCAGCTACAGAAATTCGAGTCATAAAGTACGACCAAATGCTCCGAAACCAAACCGGACCCATAGCAAAGCAACTCATGAATAATCATACTAAAGATGTTGTACTCTGATTCACAGTTGGAGTGGAGCAGTAAAAACAATGACAATGAAAGATTAGCTCGTTTTGAATACCCAGTTTTGTCGCGAGACTTGTAGCACTGTTTCAGAGGTACACTAGACCATCTGTTCAGTTTAAAATAATAGGACCAAAACCACGTCAATCTGGAGTAAACTCTTGGATCACTCTAACAGCGTTGGACAGGTTAAAAATAATTACTCAGCATCACCCATGGACATTTAGCTGTGACAAATATATTTCGCACAAACACTGGAACAGTGGGCAGAGCTTAGTCTTTTCTGTGTTGATCAGATGCCTGGGGACTGACGAGTTGACTATAGTCCCGGTCAGAGTTTAGTTATAGTCAATGTACGGAATTTCTTGAGTGGTCACGACTGTACCTCATAATCTCGCTTGGAGACAACGCCCTCGAAATATGGTTTGGCGCTTCTATTCCGGCAAGCTTGATGAAAAGTTTGATGAGACCTGAGTGAAATCAATGTTAATCTACACAAATATGCAGTTTCAACAAGGAAGACATTATTACTGGGTGCATTGTTTTGTGGAAAATAACATTGTGTCTTAGGTACGGAAAATTTCACAAACGGCTTTCAAACAAACAAAGATTACCAGATTTGGCAGCCATTTAGTTGACTAACAGCAATGCTAACTGTTGATTAACCGTTCGGTAAAATGGACAGAGGGTCTGACCAGGCTTGTGAGCTTTTGTACCCAGGAATTGGAGTTCTATAGAATTTGGCCAGTTTAGGCGTGCTAAATCCTGTCTACGAGATAAAATTCTACGATGGTTAAACCAACGAATGACTTGTGAGACCATCAACATGTTGTCTGGTTTTTCGTCGCGTGTAGTTTGAACAAATTGACTGAAACCTCGACTAGTTTAGACGGATAATCCGCTTTACGTAGGGTGAATGCAGCGGAATTTCTGTCTGCATTTTCCGTAACTATAACCTGATCCTTCTTCGATTTCTGTAAGGTATATCTGGTAGATGAGGGTAGAGCACAATCGATCATTAACCGACTCTCATTTTAGGGTAGCGTATGTCAAGATCCCTAAAGTTGTTCTCGTAAATGTTATAATCAGACCCTTTTTCTTGTATGGACAATTCTCCTACTTAAAAAAATTATCAATCAGTCGTGGAGACGGTGATTTTTATGGCAGTGTATTCGGATTAAAATTGTATCCTCAGTTAACACCAGGGACAACCAAAAAGTGGAGTTGCATTCCTTAGGTCCCGGATTCTTGAGCCGGTCTCCAGAAATTCCACTATACTCAAGGTTGTTAGAAACTCGGGGATTGCGCCTAGCTGATGAGCCTGGATGAGAGGAGCAAAACCGGTCGTGGGCTGTCAGGCAGCTTTCAACAACCTTGTAATCAGTGTGTTGCGTCCAGTCTTTCATTGTTTTCTCATGAGTGTATGTTCGTCGAAAAACTGTTTTGTGTCAGCGGTAAAGTTTGCAGTGTACTGATGTTACCGAAGTAGCTTGATGCCTGAAACAGCGCTATTCTAAGAAAAGCTGTAGTATACGTGGTGTTTAGGAAGCACACAATATTCTGAAGGGAGTGGATCATAAAGTGTTACCAAGGGATAATTCCTTTGGAGGTAATGGTTTGCCTACAGGGCCTTGGCATATGAGTTTCTCCCTAGTTTCCGTTTCACAGATATTTTCTTGAAACATTCGCCTTCGGAGATCCTGCCAAAGGGTGAGAGCATCGCCTGTTCATTCCATCTTGTTTGTGGATATACCGAGACTGTTCCTCCATGGGGGTGACTTGGAAGAAAAGTGGCAATCTTGTGAATTCCGAGCAGCTCGGATGTGCTGCCTGATTATTAATTGGTTTGTCGAGTTTGGCAAGTGGATTTTGTTACTGGTCTGGGAGCCTTTGTCTACCTCTTCCGCTTTCGTTTACGTGGTTTCTAAAAAGTAACCAAGAACTCTAACGTGACAGACTAGCTGCGGAATGTCTGTCTGTGATATGTCTGTTTCAAGTCCGTGTTTCATGCTTTGCCATTCAGCATAGTTTACCGACCGCGACGAAACCGCCCTGAGGCATTGAGCTTCGCTAAACAGATGCACACAACTAAACAATTAGGAAATGAGCATCAACAAAGGAAAGGAAACAGGCCCGAGAGGGTGCAACTTCAAATAATCTGGAACAGTTGATCACTCTCAAATCCGCCATCAAGGAATCAACATAGGACACGCCGTACTAATCCCTGGGCTATCATGCAAAACTAGACGTACAATACCATGCCCAGTGATAAAAAGGAGAGCGATGGGCAACTTTAAAAGGAGTGAGATCACCATTATTCTCCAGGCGGACAAATAAAGAATGAGAGTCATTCTGAAGGGAGAAAGCTACTACTTAGTGCCACAACCAGGCCCTGTCTCTTGCATAACGAATAAAACGCAAAGCTCACAAACGGAATAAACAAAACCCCAAAGAAACTCAGGGAGTATCGTTAAAACGCGGAAGAAAGGCAGCGGAAGATGAAAAGTCACGATTCACAAGCCGTTCAAAACGACGAAGTCCCAAGGGTATTCGCCATCGTACCGTTGCTTAAAACGTCAGGATAGTGGTTTCAATTAAATTTGAAGGGAGAATTTCAGTAACAACCGTGCAGTGTACGACCATTTCTGGAAAGACTAAGAAACACGAAACAGCCGTTTCCTTTGGTGTAAAATCATTGTTCAGAACGGTCCACTTGAATACTACTAGGATGAACGATGCCACATTTTTTGGCCGGTGGGAATCAGCAGCTTGGAAAGATGTCCACGAACTACCGGTTCTGTGTTTCACCACTACTGCAAAGAAAACAAGAAACACCCCAAAGGAGCTCACCAATTGGCTTACCAATCCTGGGATTCGTTAGTGCACAGGATGCGATTACACATCAGCCGGAACATGTGGGTTCCGTATGTGGGTGGGTCGTTTTGTTTTGTTTTGAGAAAAGTGAACGTCCACAAACAAGTCTGTTGCTGAACACGGAATTCACTTCAACGTCCAAACGGAATTAAGCAATAACTTGGCTATAGAAGACGTGCTCATCACCAAAACAACAGAACTGAATTATGCAAGATGAAGAAGCACACTTAGCGAAATACACTCATTTGCAAACAAATTTGGTTTTGTGAGAGATTCACCTGGAACCTAGCTGAATCTCTCGTTTGTGATGTTTCCAGGCAACTGAATGTGCTGCACCTCATGTTTCAGTTGCTACGATATTCGAGATATCGCGATGCATGTATATTCGTAATGCACCTCCCATAAGGTTACTGAAAATTCTTCGGCAGCCCACGACCGGTTTCACCCTTCTTGGAGCTCATCAGGTAGGCGCAGTCCTCGAGAAGCACACTTACCAGATTCTAAAATACTTTAAAAAGCAACCAGAATACCGTAAACGAATCTGCGCTAGAAATTTGTTCAACTGAATTGAGACAGACTGCATCACAAAACAGTTGATGACGGATGAAGAAGGGCGAATGTACCAGCTATTCCAAATTAATGGTTACTTATGTAATTTGACCTGGTCATCCTTAGAGGGAACATTGTCAAAACAACCACCCAACAGAAGGACAACGCTTCTAAATGTCATTTAAATAGCCCTGGTGGATGCAAGCCAGTCACCACAACACTGAATGAACCTCGCGTATGAAAATGCAAACCCGTCCTTCGTAAGAAGAAATCAGACGTTACCTGCAAACTCCAATATCACAATTGCGGTCATCCTTATATCGGCCTTACTGGAAAACCCCTGTTGACCACGATACATTAACACAAGCAGAAAACATTATCCAGCGCCTGTTCAGTTGGGACAACATACGGATCCCATCTTACGCAAGTAGTGAAAGAAGGCGGTAGATCGTCGGTCTATGCCACTGGATAAAGTAATAAACCAATGAAAAAATTAGCATCGACCTTAGTCTACCAGCCTCCAGGAGCGGAAGAATTGTTCAAAGGCTGGAATTTGAGCGGAATAGGAGAATAATAGAGGAACCTGGCGACTGGATCAATCAAGTCAACGAATTTGAGTGTCTTAAACTCTGGGTTTGCCCAATCTGTCAGTCAGATGACAGGAAGACAGAACAGAACGGATCAATTAGATGAGGGGGACAGATATTCTGGGCCGTTCAACGAACCAATCAGGTAAAAGAAAATGAAACTACGAAGCAATACGGATTCCAGATGGATAGTAAAACCCGGTCACAATTAACCAGTTACGTTTAAGGCGTAATGTACTATTTTGAAACTGCATGCAGGCAAATAGAGGAAGGATCCACCCAGTCGCGCGCCGAAAATGTTTCCTCGATTAGGAACGACGAGCTTGTGATTTATCTGCCATGCTACGACGTCTGCAAATCACCGAGCTCACACACTGGCCACGCTCACTGGGCTTCCATTACAGCAATCTGTTAGCACATGTCCGTCAACCCAAGGCACTGCTTACATCTGTCCGCCGAACGACCTATACTGTAGAGGAAAGCTCATGGAACCTGAAAAGCTGCTGGATCCTGGCAAATCCAGGTAAAATACCAAAATTATTATCCCATAATACCACCTCAGTAAATGCTAATTTTATACTTTCTTTTAATAAAACAGGCATTTACTCCTACGGACACAAATAAGCCTGATAAATTAGGAACCAGTCAAATGGGCCTGAGCTTTCTTGAACTATGGAACGTGAATGCCTTTCAACCGTCAACCTCACGAAAGGAAGAGCTTTACAGTGCGCTTCATGCAGAAGACCATTCGCATATTGTACAAGTTGAGACTGTACAATTATGGTACAATGGGTATGAGTGACAAAATTGCGCACCGGAAGTGTAATTCCAGAGTTTTTTCTTTCAGAACTGTGATGGTGTTCCACATCCACCATAATTGACCCAAACTGTGTCGTTTATTCGGACAATTTAACAAAGTACATTTTGCGCAGGAATGTATGTAATGGAAATTTGACGGGTTTGAGTATTACCGTTAATTATCCACATGCCAAAGTCTAATCTTCAGTGTTGAAAGGTGAACCAAATCTCAGCGAACGAAAACCTGAAGTCTAGGTAAAACCGCTATAGTCCGGCTCAACGACATTCTGCGTAACATTGGTCCCAACGCTAAGTGCATGTACACGACTACACCATTAGAATGCGGATAAAAATGGGTTGTTTATCCACACTGAAGTTCAAGACTGAAAACACAGCACCAACCGCATAAAAGGGGCTTTCATATGGGCTGCCAAACGGTGTCTGTAGCACAACCTTAAACATATCCGTGGCATAAAAAGCTTAACAACAGTTAACTGTCATCAAAACGGAAAAGATACTTTTGATAAGTACGTTAATCAGCCCAGGTCTATACGCTTCTTTTTTTAACTAGTTCCCTCACTGCTGATCAGATTAAACGAATGTACAAACCACAAAAATACCAGTATGGCCATAATGTTCTCAGCGAATCAGTGATCAATCGCTCGCAAGCTACGTTCAAATTACTTGCTGCCAGATTCGTCACGCGTACTCAGCTCATTGACACAATTGACCAAACGAGACTAAACCAAGACATTGCATGAAGCCAAAATTCGATCAGATGGCTAATATTATTGAGTTTGTTGTTTGAGTGTTGCATCCGCGGACTGGTTTGTAGTAGAAGAGAATGTCGGTAGTCCAGTTTGTTCGGTTAGCACTCAAGTTGTTCGTTTGGGTGTGCAAACAAATTCTCTTCTGTGTAAAACCAATTCGGATTCGTCGCTAACAAATCTTTGAAACCTGGCCTGCTACATTTCCTCCATGAAACTTTAAGAAGAAACGGTAATCCACTGCCCACAACTCGGAGGTCAGCATTATATCATCCGTATGTCCGACGACTAACAAGAAAATACGATAGGCATATGGTAAAACTAATGCAAAACGGCACCTAAAATCTTCTTCACAAATATTTAGGCCACAAACGACAATAAAATGGGCTTCCTCATAATGGTTTTGGGGTTTCAGTAACTAAGAGAAGTTGAAACAGCGATTAAACATAGGGTAGCTAACACAAAGAACCAACGTAAGTAAACGCTGAAACCCAGTTAGAAAAACTCACCTGAAGAAATAGCCACAGCAGCATGGGAGAAGGATCAAAACGTATCTCATCACCTTCTCAACCCAAATGAACCAAACTTAATTTAAAAAACTTCACTTTGACGTAAGATCAATCCCATATAATTGGCACGATCAGCCTGGAGCATTCCTTGAAGACAACGGGATATAAGGGGATCCCCCGAAGGCAGGTTTTCCGAACGGTTTTTACAGCCATAACCCACGAAAAGGGAGAGATGACACCGCCCACTCCTTCCAGTTATGACCGCAGTTTGAAAACATTTCTGCCAAATCAGAACAACAGGCAGAAAACGAAAAAGCTAAATAAAAGCGACGGGAAATGAAAGTTGGTGATAACACTGCATAATTTTATGGGCTACCAAAGATCCACAGAGATGGACCCCTTCTTCGACAAATCGTCTCGCTACCAGAAAACTCAGCGTACAAATTAACAAGAGATATCTGGAAAAGGCCAAAGCACCTAAGTTGTGGAACCGCACATGGCATCAACACTTCTGGACGATATCTCAATAAACTGCGGGATATCAACATAGAAAACGATAAATGTATGCTGTCTTTTACATCGGTGATCGTAATTCTGTCAAAGCATCCACAATGGAGCTACTTCATATACTACCAAATGGGAACAAGGACCTTGTGGACACAAACTGTAGAGGTTCTAGGACCCGTGCATGAGGAACGCTCATGAGATTGTTACCATTAGAATTAATTGCATAAGTCGGAATGCAGAAATTTGGGCGGATTATCTCACCAAGAACAAAGCCAGATCTTCGAATCTGATATGTAGACAACATATCTGTTATCAACAAACACACATATTAATAGGAAACGAACGTACCAACTACTCAGCAACCCATTCATGGAATATCAGATTTGCAATCGAATTCCAGAAAGGGAACAAGCTGTCGTTCTTAAACATGCTGGTTCAGAGAACTATTGACAAAACACCTCAAACTTACGGATACCGGAAGAGAACGCAAATATCTAATTACCAGAGCAACCAACGATGAATAAAAAAACGAGCTGCACTCGAAAGAGCAAAAGCATCGTAAGGCTACATTGTAACATTAAATCGCAACATCGTAGAACCGAAAAGCGAACAAACGTTGTAGTGTGAATTGTTCCAAAACAACGGATACCCAATAAAGTTTTGAAGAAGATTGAATAAAAAGATACTTCACCACCACCAACAAAAGCCAGAACGGATAACTGAATGAAAAGAGCTCGCGTGGCTTAACAACGTGTATGAAGGGAGACCAAGAATATTGGAACCACATGGAATTTCAGCGGCTCGTTATCCAAACGCCACTTTGAATAGATCAATTTCAAAACCAGAGCAGAAGGCTATCCATAAGAGCAACTGTGGTGAATGCAAGGAGAACCAAATTGACAAACCTGGAGGAAAGTATCTGCACGGATCAGCAAGCGCAAGGTGGTTGTAAGAATGCAGGATTCAATCTCCTTTATTTCGGCGCACAAAGATTAGGAAGGTCATCATTTCAAGGTCAAAAAGGCAAAGGCTGTTGCGTGGAGGGGTGTTTGTAGGGAATTCCTAAAAACGTGGTGCTCGGCGATCCAATAACACGGCACTTTGAACTGGACCTGTACGAGCAGATAGCTGAGAACTGAATCGAATGAAGCAAACACGGCTGAGCATCAACAAAATGATCACATAACATAAGCAGTCGTGGAACTACAAGTTATTCACTCATATGCATGCCAAACTGGTTTTGACGGGAGACCCACCTGAAACCCGGCTGAATTACTCGTTTATAATTATTCGCTTCAACTGAATGTCCTGCGCCAGGCGGCCTCATGTTTAACTTGGTAAGGTATTCGAGGTGTCGAGGTATATTTTGTAGAAGGAATACACTTCCCGAGATGGCTCATTGGTTAGAGCGCGAATTTACTGACCAGAAGGTCCGTGGTTCGAACCCGACCTCTGCCTCTCGACTTCCCCTGTCTAGGCTTGGGCAACCTAGCAGTATCCCAGTCCTCGTGCTTCCTTCAGGCGGCATGGCAGCTAGGCACCGAAAGGGTGTTACAGCTGAACTATTACACTCCCCAATTCTGCAGTCCCTAGAATAGCGAAACTTATCGTGGGCTGTCGAAGAGTTTTCAGCAACCTCATGAGTGGGGTTTTACGTCTAAACTGTGGAACTAGTTAGGCAAAAGTCGCGGGGTACGAATCAGACAGGTAAGGTGCAAAGGTCACCTGGAAGTCAGTTAATCAGAACACAAGCGAAAACTTGAATCGCCGTTCAATCATGACTGAAGACCACCGCCTTCAAAAGTGTTTATATAAGCTCATGTACACTGCTGCCCAACGCACAGTCTCAGTCCGCGTCATTCGGCAAAAGAAAATTGAAATTGAGCACAGGGAATTAGAATTTACATTTTTTAATGTATGAATGCTTATTGCGAACGTCTCGCAGATATTTTCGGGCATAACAGCCCTTGCCACATAAAAAAACGGAATGGTTCATGTTCTTTGCTATTCACTCCGGAGGTTTAGAGGGTACTTCCAAAGAAGAAATTAGTGTAAACTCCACACAGGTGAACATTTTTGGTGACAACAGCTACTTTCTGAAGTGTAAATAAGGTTCAGTTAGGTGAATCCAACAGAAAATAAATAAGGGCCTTAGAACACCACAAAAAGGAGATTCAGCCGGGTTCTAGATGGGTCACCCGTCAAAACCAAATTAGTATACAAATGAGTGTATAAGTCGAGGATAAGGGCTGCATCTGGAAATTAGGTTGACTCAATAATGGACGGAGCAAACTCGGTGTTCCCAAACTCCTAATCACATAGGTGACATTTTAAGACAATCCAATTTGCTTCAACTGATCACTGTTTCTGCACAGAATTTTTAACCTGTGGAACCTCGTGCAGATACCCGGTAGGGATTATGTCCCCCCCCACAGAATCCTAGAGACAACCATGTCTTAGCTGCTTGTGGCTTATAATTTTCCATTTGGCGATCGCAGGTGCATCATCCAGAGTAGTGTACACACAGTGACTGCCAAACAACCGTCAGAAGTGCAATTGAACCCAGCGTAGGACCGTTAGGCTCACTATAAAACAATTCGTTTTGTGTCTCTTACCGATCATCATCCCTCGTTGTCAGTGTTCCTAATAGATTAGCTTCGAAACGTCCGCTCCGTCAAAAATCATTCCGTGAATTCGTCCGATGGACTAGTCCGAAATGAAACGAACGGTTTGTTATATACAACCTACTTTCTTCACTCATTTGAAAGATGGTATTTAATATATTCTTGTCTTAAAGACTACCAACACAAGTCTAACTCGACCGAATTGTTCGGGCGCTTGGGAGCTACACTGGCGATTCAGTGAAGTGGATGTTTTTCAAAGCGATTTCTTGGTGTCAGTCAGCTGCGCCCGTGCACGCAAAGTTATTACTTCTATAAAGGGCATTACCTTTTGCTATTCTGAATTTCTTCTAAATCCTTATGTAACCACAGAAGAGTTGTGGTCATATCCTATAGACGGTTCACCAGTTTACAGGACCAGAAAACGAAGAAGTATGCGAACACACAATGAAGACTGAATTTCACAAACCGTTATGTGATGGTGGACAGACAAACGTGTCTGGTATGTGACAGGTCGTGACTTCTGGTTTCAAGCGTTGATTGTAGTGTCTACATTTGCTAAATGAGTGCTACCAATCAACAAGGCCCCCAGAGCCACTGCTACATTGATCTAAAAACGTTTACATAACCTGTTTATCGCCCAGCTGTTCCCAAATGTACCCAAACAATCATAAATAGCCTAAACAAAACTGACCATGTGGGCCTGGCCTATGAGTAACACAATCGGTCGCACATGGTAAGGTGGAGGAAGAACGGAACGGAGGAAGACGCAAAATTGCCTTGCACAACGGGTTTCACCTTCTGACGTCATCGGTTTTTAGTAAACCAAATTATTGTGCAAACCAGGGTCTATCACCATACATAAGTCCGTACATGCCTGACATTATACGAAGAATATCGAGCGGAGAATGGACAGCTACCTTAGAAGGGATACAGGCGATGTCTTTACGTTAGGGTAAAGAGGTGGGACTAACTATTCATTGAAAATATCAAGAGTATCACAATTTTAAATGTTAGTACCTGTCTGTTGTCTGTTACGTAAACTTTCTGCTGTCACGTTTATCACACCAGTTTGTATCAGGAACCAAAGAACCCTCTTTCGGTGAGATTCAAGACGTGTCAAAATGTCTCCGAGTAATGAGTGACATGCAACCTGATTCTTAAGCTGTTGACTGCGAACTACCAAGCATTGTCAAAACCAGTACATCTGTGAGATTGGCAAGCATATATGTTTCCACTCATTTTTAATGCGATTAAGATCAGATGAAGCCGCTTGGTGAGCCTCCGGACGGCACTTTCACTGTATCCGGATCTCGGTTCCGGTAGTCTAATGCTGGAAGTGACCGTGAAAAAAGTGCGCGAAAACCAGTGCACGGTCTTCTACGGAATCTCATATTATACGAGTATTTTCGTCCATGTTGGTCCTCCAATGAATACTCGCCAATATAGTTGGTGTCCACAGTTCAAGTTCTCGGGAAGAATTACAACATCATTTCGGTCCCTAAAATGTGACATTTTAAAAGATATGTAATGAAAACCAGGCCTTACTCTTGACCATATCTTGGGCGTCGAAAAGCAATATAAGGATTTTCCAGCAGTGGGAGGCAGGTGATGGCAAAACAGACATTTTAACCATTATATGCCGAATTAATCCTAGTTTATCGACATCTTCTATGCTCCAGTGATAACAGTTTGTGTATGACAACACAAGAACTTATTCACCAATAATATTATATGGTACAAACAATTTCTAGGTGGAACAGGCTAGGTTAACAGGATGCGCATTACTCGGTAAATCAAGTTATAGGTTTCACAGGAGCATTGGAACATTCCTTGATCTACAATATATACATAATTTAGTATACACAAAATGCTTGTAAGGAGTGCAATTTACACCGTTGTTGCTGATATTTATTGCACACCAACTGATAGACAAGCAACTGGGGAATGGAGACGGAGTCTCAACGTTGTACAGTATTTGCAATTCATTATTTTTGGGAGATTTTGCAACAGATCTCTCCTACTCCAGTTATAATGAAATCATCTTGAAGTACATTACTATCAAGATTGTCGTGCTAGTATACAGCTTCAATCACCAAAGACTTATCAATTTCATAAGAAAGGTTCTGCTGAAATGTGCCAAATCTGGGGAAACGCACGTCTCAAATGACTGGTGACCGGTGTACCTCTGGACGTAGGTGAAAATACACAGTCCGGTGGTTATCTCGACTTGATGCTTGAACAATTCATGAAAGCTGATTGTCCGAGGATTAGGACGATTACATAATCTAGCTTGAGGAGTAGAGGCAACTCCCAGTTAAGCTCCGAAACAGAAGCAGTGTTATGTTGGGCACAAAAATTTTTTGGTGTTCAGTGTTCTGAGTAATACATCAGAGCTCGGACATACTGAGCTCGGACCGTACGCTGCGCTCCTCGAACAATTGGAAACCAATATGTTGCAGTTAGTCTGTTTCCAGATATGCCCGAATCTCCTGGTCAGTGATTTTAGTCAATCACATTCTGTCGTCGCTGGAGACCCAAAAGCAGACAATCGTTTTTACCTGTTGACTTCACCAGCATTGCGAATCTTCCCACATCGCTAGATGCTAAACTGTGCTTCGTAAACAAAATCAGCATTTTTGCTGTGAACTTGCCTCCACTGTTCCGCTCTTCTATACTGACGACTTCGTTTTAAGCTCCCCCAAATGGTGTTGGAAAATATGGATCTACTATAAGGAAAACTTAAGACATCAGTTAACAATGCTCCACAGAGCAATATCTTATACACCACCCATTTTCTGTGACACAAGCCCTTTCGTATACCGCTGGAATCACAAACGTTTGATCTATCCTGCATTGTTTAGTTGAAATAATTCTCGGGATCTCGGACATGAGCTATTCTCCGCTTCCGAACACGAAACATATCACCTATTACTGCTTGGTTTGACTTGAGTCTTAAGTGCCTTTACGAGACAATTTGCTACATCGACAGGAATTCTCATGACACTGTTTTCTGGTTCGTTCTCGGCACTGTCCTTCTAGAGATGCATCATTGTTAGCGAAAGTGCGGCCAAATCTACCGTTTGTCACGAGAGAGAAGAAAAGGTTGGCCCCAAATTTCACACGCGGGTGTGCCTTATTCTTTGTATCTCTGTTAACCGAATTTGTGAATACGGAAATAGTCTTAGGTCCAAATGCCACTTTACTAAATCCAAGATCTTACAGACAAGTCTCGTTGGCGCTTTGAAAATTAGCTGATCGCGCGAGCCAGTGTCAGGCAGAAGAGCACAGTGTATTCGCTTAAATCGCCTGTAAGATTACCTAGCAGCTTCCGGTGCACGGGAACCCAGGAATAGGAAGTCAAACACAGCAAACAAAGGTGACAAACTGATGGTCTGTTTTTCACCATACGTCACATCTGCCATCGATAAACTTGGCTTAGAACGAAGATGACTTTTGATATCAGTAGAACAATCTGTGAGTATCAGGTTGATATGCTGAAAAAACACCAGGATTTACGTGCATCAAGAAACTGAGCTGATAGATTTTACCCATGCGAAATCCGCAATGCGTTGTTTTCTAATGGTGCCGAATAGCTCAATCGTGTGCTGCGCATCTGACCGCCATTATGTCGGTTACCAGAATGGATGTACGTGCGTGTTAACGAATCCGAAAGTTGTGCACGTCACGGACACATTATTCATAAGGTTCACCAACCTCTTATCTATTATGAGGTGTACGGTTTACCAACGCTGGCATGATTGTTAATAAAGTCTGCACCTGCATCAAATTTTTTCTAAATTCATATAAGATGCCTACAAAATCGCGATATATTTTTGAGCCTCTCTAATCGTCTTCTGGCTCCAGGAGACACAATGCTAAACTGCGTACTTGAATGATCATAAAAATGCAGACAAATGAATACTTGCCACCTTCTTCTCAGTTGCGTCGCCACCAATAGTATTTCTTAATTGTGGAATCGAAAGATCTTTTCACCTGATATTTTCAGTAGGAAGAGTCCTTGGCCTACCGTACGGTTGAATTCGGCCAAAGCGTTCATATAGTGCTGGATTACACTGATCTTCTGGATCTAGGCTGCTGTGGAGATGGACCAAGTCCACAAAAGAGAACGGTGATTGGGGGTCGGAGAGCTTACGCAGGTGATCATACCCAGAGACAACCGTCCCAGTAAGATATAGATTGATGCGAGTCTAGGGCACAACAGCTGTGGTGTCATGTAGACATGTTTGAGACAGCTGTGCGACCATCCTCTTGCACTTTTGTCGTGCTGTTCATCGAATGACTACATTTAGGCTTTTCACAGTGTTGAAAATGATCTCGCAATGCGGCCTTTGCACGAAGCAGTTTGTAGGCGGACAGACAGGCTACTTTACTGGCCATAAAATTCGCAAGCGTCCGTGGCTGATAGTTTCCTCTTGTGTTTACCAAACGCGCCATCTCTCAGGGCGCTGTTTTTTGCTCTCTTTGAGGGTCACAATCATCTTTGGTTCCTTGTCTTAATGCCAGTAGACTTATACCAGTGTGAGTGTCACTGTATCTATTACCTGATTTCAGCATAATTACGGGTACAGTGTGTACTGAGTGAAATGACTATTTGATGAGACGAAGATTGTTCCTATGTTGTCCACACATGCTAAAACGTTAAATCATCTCTCACATCCAATCAACGGTACGACACCGCATTTTTTAACCACGCGCTCATCACTCCCATCCCGAACAATCTACGCAAAACCTTGTAACTAACCTAACCCTCTCACATCAAAGCTGTCTTCACTGAAGTGTGTTACAACACTGAGGTTACATTCTCTTCTTTTGGGTTTTTCTCCAAGTTTTGGTTGACTCTTTTCGTCCTCAGAAGTTTTGTTTTGCCTCCATCATCTTCCCTAGGATATCTGACAATGGTTGCTACCTGCAGACCGCCAAAACGCGTCCAAGGCAATGTTTAGGTAAGCACGCATTTGGAAGGTTATACGTTTACCTCAGCCAATGGAGTTCTACCTCACCAACTTCAGCCGTCACGTAAGAAAAACGGTTGTACATGATGTGTTTGCCTCAAGGCGGCCTATTGCCCGCTAGGAATTTCATCCCCTGTAATTGCTTGACTCCTTACTTATCCCACTTTCCTGTCAGCTGCACTATAATGTGCAACAAAATCGCGCCTGGACTACTATTTTATTGTATTTGTTTATTATTATTGTCTCAGTCGTCTTTTGTTTCCTTACATTTGTGGAAATGTGATGCTGTTATCACCGTGAAAAATCGGTGAGGCTTATAAGGATTTCGCCTTCACACCCACAATTTATTGATCGCGTCCAACAAGCATAAATCGGTCCAAACGCACGTAGTGATGTGTTGTCATTCAGACAACCGCAAGCTGCTTTTATCACATTGATTTGTCATGAAAACACACCCGTAAATGTATGGTCAATATTACACGTTGACGATTGACTACTTAACAGAGGATTTTGGCATCAGCATATGAGCAGCACAGATTGTCCGCAACGAAATGATCAACAGAATACTACACCTATTGAAAGATACCCGGAGGCAGATAGAATCTCTTTGCTCCAACACGTAATCGATGAGAAAGAATGTTTTTTTTTTCGGCGCTATTTCGTGAGAAAATACTCCTATAACTGAACAATGCTACGGTACAAAGCTTGAGGGTTGAATAGATCTGGCACGCTGGCCAAAAACTTGAAGTTATTTGCGCACTGACATGCCGGAGGTCAACTGTCACTTTGACCTCCTTTGATGGGCACCACGTGAATTTTTGAAAAGTATTCTGGCTGTCAGATTGGCTCGCTCGATTAACTACAATTTCTATATCACAACTGCCCAGTCAAAATCACCAAATCAAACGAACAAAAAAACCTTGTTCAGTAGAGCAAAAGTGTGAGTCCTGTTTCGAAGTATAAAATGGTGAACAAGCCACTTCACTTTATGGAACCCAGCTAGGTGTTCCAGCTGTCATATTCTCCCAACAAGGTTACTTTATTTCAATCAAGAAATTTGGCTGGGCTTGCATGGCAAGAAAAGTTCTTGTTATGTAACAAAATAAGTGAGCGATTTACATTTACCGACTAGTAGTTGTGAGCACAGATTTGAAATTCAGAATGATACGTATTACGATAATAAACCAGGTATAAATATGACGCACAGAATAGAATGCAATCAGTTTAAACTCATGCTGGTAAGCTACCAAACCTTGGTATAAACGGGCAGTAAGACCAAGGCCAAGAAGCTACCAGATTAATGAAATATTACTCATTAATTGTTTTTGTGTGTTGAGAAAGTGTGCAAAAGACTTGTTGACTTCAAGAGCTCCCTTCATCGGAAGCGTGTGCTGATGCTTGAGAATAAGATAAATTGAATAGACCGGAGAGCGTATACTGGGCCGTTAGCTTCTCACATGTGTTTAGATATTCCACTTCTTAGACAAGCAGAATCGGATCTCTGTAGCCACTTTGGTATGCGTTCGCTGATTCGTATTCCAAGATGCGACGTCGTTCGGTCTGTTTATCTGGAACCGCTGATACAGTCTGACAAATCAGGCTGAACTTGGCATGTATCGTTACTGAACCCTCATTCAGTGGCGCTGGAAATCCAGCTGTCTCCTCAGCTAATACTATTTTGGCAACGTCGTATGTCCGTACGAGGAGACGTCGCCGCTGAATGACAGTGAATGATAGACGGAATTCTCTGGCGCGGTTCCGAGAGTATCAAATGGATGGGATACCAGTTTTCGACCGTAGAAGAATGCACTTCTCCTGATTCATTTTGTCATCTGTGTTGGGTTTATATGGCTGGTCCAGCAGGGTCGGCACCACTATGTTTTTGTGTATAACAGGCGTGAAAATTTCGAAGTGAACGTATTTCGCACTCCACGAAAAAGCTTTTCGCAAACCTCAGGATAGTGGGCTGCTTTGCCCTGCGCTTAGACTGAAATCAAGAAAAACTTTACCGTTATGTTGTTTGAGATTTACCTTAGGCTCTAAATTCACGTGGGAGCCATCAAGTGTATGGTGGCAGACATTTTATGAGCCAACCTTTTAAGTCGTTTCCCCATCAAATAGAATTCACTTCAGAGGCTTACTCCGCAGACCAACATTATAAGTCAGTTGAGCTACTTTGTGTTGAGCTTCCTTATGAGGTTGTCAAGAGCAGTTCGGTTTTAGTCCAGCTGCTAGGTACTGGGAATCGTAGTAACATCGTAAGGACTTTCAAGCCTTGTTTGATAGTTTCGCCAGCTACACCACAAAGGAATATATCTGGGGTTAAGTCCCTTTCCAAGGTCACGAATACATTTTTTAGCACACTCAGACCTGGTGTTCGAAACTGACTTACTTACGAAGCCAGATATTTGGCTCTTCGTCCAAGCTGACTCACCGTTTTCGTGAAAGCAATAAACGGTCAACTTCATACTTTACTACGCAACTATCAAGTCATGCATGTAAGAAAAAAAATCACATACGCGTCAGTGTTGCGTTTAATGACTGAACTTTTATTCATCTGAAGACGTTCAGGTTACAAGACTAGCTAAGCCTGGAGAGAATTTCTTGTTTTTCGATAGCGATATGGTGTTACAATTCCCGATTTCGCAGTAAAAGAATGCTTCCACGGGATTTTCACAATTCCTGTAAATTTATTTTCTTCCGTGCTAATGTGTGAATGTGATTTCGGAATACTAAATTATCCGAATGGGTTATTTCAACAGTGGAAATGCAGAAAGAAACAGAATGACTAACTGGAATGATCGTGACCTATCCAGTTAGCAGAGCACACAATCTGGTTCACATAACGTCAAAAATGTGAGCTAAAGTGATTGGGCGTGAGATTTCACTAAATTCGCACAAACATTCCCAATCAAAACAAGTAATTAGATTTGACACATTAATACAGAGGAACGGTTTTCTGGTTCAGCTGAATTCACTTGGGAAATGAGTGTCCATGATTATTAAAAGTCTAGTGTGGCACTGGAAAAGATATTTCCCAAACATAATATCCCAGACATCATGTGCTCAGGTTTAGTGCTCACCTTTTGATAGAGGCAGTCGCATGAGTTGTGCAAAAGCTCCCAGTGCCGATAGAAAAATGCATTTGTGACTGAGGTAAACCGGAAGGGCGAGGTTTCATTCTATTCTGCATAACAAAAGTTCCAATACAGCTATTTAATCCCTGATGGAAGTCTTGAGCAGTATGCATCCCACGAACCTCCAGGATGACTCCAACTCTCAAACCCCTGGCTTGTAGTTGATTACTGTGATATTCTGGATGGCGGACATGCAGTGTGATAACTCTCACTTGGACGGGATACAGTGCATCTCATCACTCATTCAAGCAACTCTGGTCAAGTGGTCACTTTTAGTCTGGGCCCTTGAATGACAAATTCTTGGATAGAAGGTTCTTGTAAGAAGCTTTCCGTTCTGGTCGGATTATTTCCAGCCTGTCGGTAGTGTTAGGAGATCCAGAGGTTTTAATAGTAAAAGTGTTGACCGGAGAGGTGAATTTATTAATCGATATCACGATTTGTAATTCGTATGGTACTGATGACAAAACGGCGCTTCCCGCCTTTTAAACAACGACGCTTTTCAGCTGCAGGATGACATCCTAACTGGACTATCCTAATTTTATTGTGCCACAAATGATCTGAGAAACTGAAATGGGGGAAGCTACCAAAAGACGCTTTGGAAACTTTAAGATGGAATCCAGAAAAACTCTCACGATTCTTCTACAAGCGTGCACACTCTTCCGATCACACCAGGATCCAATTTGTCAGGAGGGGCGGATTTCTGAAAATAATTGCAGAATTCCCACACCTACTGAGACCTTCACCAAAATCACTGTAAAGAAGTTGTCAAGCAACCGGGCCCCAAAACTTAGCTGCTCATTAAGCGCTCAAACAATCAATCACTTATGCGACGGCCGACTATGATGAGCGTTCAGGCGTTTCATAGAAGCACAGCAGACGATGATAGATATTCACTCAACGCCAGTTGGACATCCTTGACCTAGGTCGAAAGTGCGCTTCAAATACCGTGAGGCCTCGTGTAACTTTTTCACTCGCTTGTTCGCAACAAAGCTGCTGTAGTACTTGTTGATTAGTCATTTTCCGACACTGAAGCAGGAACAGCAGTTAGTTACAACACAATTCTGAGGTTCTTCACAAGTAATAGAACTATTCAATTTAAAGGTTCTGATTATCAGCATTTAGAAGTTAAACGACTGCCTCAGTACGATGGTTTCAGCCAGGTCCCACAATACAGTCAAGAAGAGGTCACCTGATTATACTGGATGATGGCAATTGGCAGTACGGAATATTCCACATTGTTTTATTTTAAAAGCTCATATATGTAGAAGCTCGAATTTGTTTGAACGACAGTTTTGCAAGAATCAGGGGCGGTTTCACGGCACAACGAAATATTGTTCTGACTTAGCTAGCACAGGTGTAGTTGCGTTGGTTTGCCTTGCCACGGCGTTTCTGCAAAGGATTGCGGTTCGATAGATTTTGAACATATCGGAGCAAGAACGGTTGACCTCAGAGATTGAATTGAACTTGTCCTTCTGTGCAACCCGAAAATGTTTACCCCCCCTAGCCTCAGCATTTTTTGAGATTACAAAGGGACGCATGTGTCTTGCATTCACAAACAAGCAAGGTTGTTCTTCACTAGTTCCTCCACAATGACCACAGTGAGCACAAGGGCCATTTCATCGAGCCCACCGGTTGCAAAAGTATGGACCCTGTGGCCTCATTGAATAATGAATGGTCTCACGTCCAAGGCAATTTATTTAGTCACCCAAAGTTCCATGTGGTTGAATTTTTTATCGATCACTGCAGGTTGATGGGACCTGTCATCTCGGCTCTAATGTACTAGCTGTTGCTCCGCTTTTGAGAGCATACTTTGAAAAATGACCATAGAGTGATTGTCGTGCATCAGTGCCGACACCGAATTTTCTAGCAGCGATGTTATGGTGGTCCGCCTTGATAGGTTGCGAAAAGAAGTAGATGAACGAGATGGGCTTGAAACATTAGGCCAAACTGACTGAAAGTAGGCGTTGCAGACACTCAGGCCTATAAACCTCTGCCTTAGCGATCCGTCATGAAAATTCGAAATTTCCACTAGGAAACCTTCCCGTTCTATCAGAGGACAACTTCGAAGTTAGTTTGGAAATATTTTTCAAGTCGCCTTTTCTGGGAAAAGCCAATACGGCTATTTAGGACGGAGGTTTGAAGCAATTTTGAACGTGACCAAGGACTATATAACCCAGTTTAAGGTTTTATCCGCGAGGTCACAGTTGTCTGTTTAGCTGGAGTTAAAGTCTCTCCAAACAGCAAATTTTCAATGCCTTCAGGGTGCATCCAAAATCCCATTTCTTTAAAGGACAACTTAATTCACATCTGACGGATTGTTTTTGTCGTCTGTCCTGCCGAGTTATTTCTAATTGAAACATGCCTGTCCTACGGTTGTTTCTGCGCACTGCAGTTCAGCAACGATGCCACCATCATTGCAAGCATTTTGTGCGCTCCTTGTCAAACAGTATTAAGAGTTCATTTTAAAATGAACGTCTAAATTGATGTGACAAGTTACTTGACTGGTCAGGCCACCGTAGTGGTACAAACATTGTTCAATTGTTCCCTCTTGTCTTCCACCGGTACATTTGGGAATTGGTACCCTTTGATCATTCCTTCCGCTGTGATCAGTTAACCAGATCGGCAAGTGATTTCAAGGACGGCAAAGGAGTTTTCGATAATTGCTTTTCGCTTGATGAAACCTAGTGTTCAGCAGCGTTCATGCTGATCCATAATATGCAATTTTAACCGCTCTACACTATCTAGGACTGATATCCCATATCGCGGATGTGGTCAATTCTATCAAAAAACGGATAACCGTGGAAAAGAACGGGATACTGCCATCTTGAACAAAAACAGTGAACTCGAGTGTATCGCGTAGAATAAATCAACGCAGGTGTTAGACGGCGAAGAAAGTGCGAAGTGATCTTTTCCACTTTGCTGCACAGTTCAGCCTAACAACAAATGAGCCCTAACCGATAGACTAGGACCGTTTTTATACCAGGTGTCATCGACCAATAAAAAGGTTTGTTCAACAAACCAGTACAGTATGACTGAAGATCAGTGGAGTCTTAATTGATATGCGTGCTGTTGAGCGATGGTGTAATACTGGCTACCACAACGAAGACAGTTTTAACTTCTATAGTGGAGCAGAATGAATACGTTTGAAGCAGCTTCTTCGTTCACATGACACCTAGGTTCAGTTATGTTAAGTAATGGCGATGAGTTTGGCGTCGTTTAATACAGGGATGAGGTTTCCTGGCTGATACTGTTTAGTCTTATTGAATACATGCTTCGTTTGGAATGCCGGAAAACATGAAAGTATTTCACTATGGATGGGTTGGGGATAGGAACCCTGTCCTCAAGTTATAAATTGATGAGTCGCGCTCTGGAACTTGGGGTAGCTTGCCTGGCGCCAGGATATGTTCCCTGTAATTTCACTCTGAAAGGGGCCTGAGGTATCATTTGTGAACGCCAGAGACTGTAGTGACGTCACTGGGTGTAAGAATTTGCTGATTATCATGCTTTAGTGTTTACGCTATACAGATTTCTGGAAAATCTCGGTTCTGAAGGCGACTATGACATGTGAAAAGTTGCTAAATCTTATCTTTTCTCAGGTCGTCCCATGCACCTACTTCGCAATTACTTGATCAGAGCCGTTGAGTCTGATGCAAGTTAATTCATACAAACTATATCAAACTATATCAGTATTAGTCGGTGTTTTAAAATGCTTTTACGTACTAGGGTGTTGATTAAAGAATGGCCTATAGGCTCATAAATCTGACGCACAGAAGTATGAGAAGAACCATCATCCGGTGTGAGTATGGTAATGTGTTAACGCATGCATTTGATTTTAATCAACCTTCGCGGTATCAGTAAGTAAGTACACCAAAAGCATGCCATATATATATCATACATTCCATGGCATCATGAAAATAATCAGCTTGTTTTGCACTATAAAAGCTATCAAGTGTCAGTATTCCAAAACATTTTGTGGCCGAAGAACATGATAGCTTTTTGTTAGAAAACCCAGAAATCCCAAAACTAATTTGCGTGTTGGCGCTGCGCAGCTCCCTGGTGTCCCACAAGAGCAATTTTATCATCTACCCCATTACATCAGTCTTGTGTCATTCAGCAGGACAACGTGCTGCCGTACAGAGTCTCTCCTTTGAACCCGCTCGGAACCCTAAACAGCTGCTGACCAATCCAGATAACCGGTTCGTTCCTGGTGACCGAGCATAATGTTTCATCCGATAGGCCAACGATTCTAGCGAAGGCTACGATAGTCAGCAATCCATATTCTTGGATTTAACAGAATACTTAGCGGAGACATGGTTGAGTCCTGTTGTGCCCTTGCTCACTAAGTTACTTCTAGGTATGAGGCTGCCTGTGTGGATGAGCTGTTTAGGATCCAACCACGTCCCTCTTCAAAACACCCAAAAACTCTTGGCAGCGTAACCGCTCTGACCTCACAACCAATTCCTAACAAAATGTTGAGATAAACTTGGTTCGTAAGAAAATCACGAGATTCTTCGAGTCTTTTAGCTTTTTCTCAATGTAAGCATTGTGAATTATCCACAGGAATTGCACACTGTTCCATCACTACTTCAATGCAATGGTGCGAACATGCTGCAGCTGATGTGTTTGTTTCATTGGTTTTTGATGTGCTTATTGCTGGACTCACTTGGAAGCTGGGATTCATCGTTAGGGCTTTAATCACCATTCCAGGTAGCCAAGGAAATTTGGCAAATGTTCTGTTTCACCGGTAAAGTAGGTTATCATTCTCCATTATGAGATATTCAGGTTAGTAATGCATCTGATGAAATATGTACGAAAAACGCCACAGACCTGAAGAGCCTTTAGTGTTCCCTGTCAGCTATGCTCTACTGTGTTATACATTGCTCTGCATGTTGTAGCTTCCTCATGGAATGTCAGCGTATCCATAACCTCAGAAATATGAAGCAATTTCCTGAACTAGGTTGTGAATACAAGTGAAGAAATGTTCTGGAGCCATGCTTAAACTTGTGTCCATCTCACTGTTCAGTGCTACCTGATAAACATGATAATCGACCGCGTGCGTTTATCACCCACTAATTTACAATACCCAGTGATCTTTTCATTTCAGTAGTCCTACGATCACCAATATTTCCTCTCAAACTTCCAAGGTTTCGATCACATAACACTGCTTATTAGGTCGACGAAAACTTGGGATATCCTGGTTTTGTTCTTCACACGGCATAACAGACTTGTCTGGTCACGGAAATTCCAGCAATATGACTTTCTATTTTCATACCCAAAAAATTAGATCGATCAAAGGCAAAACCAGCGGTGGGCTTTTAAGAGTAGTTTCTTGTAAAAGAAGATAATCCACTGTGCATTCAGCCGATGGATATCACATATGAAGGATTCCGGTGAATCCCAGCTGAGCCCTAAGTTAGGGACAAACAAGTCACCTCTTTTTGGTTCAACTTTACAGTTCCAGCTCCTACTTCAATAAAAAATGATTTATTTCACATTTATTAAATCTATGAAATACTTCACAAACTCCGGAGTGCATTTTTCTACCCGTCCGTCAACTGCGGCATTCCATATGGCTCTAGACTGCTGCGCTAAGCCTACACACCGAAGTGTATTAACACTAACCTTGGCGAAAATATTCCAACAGTCTGATCTGGTCTGTTTGGAGAAAGCTTTAAGAAGGTATCAATTTTTTTACAGAATAAGCTTGCTAATATCAATATGTCCCGACAGGAGTAGAGTCTTGTCTGTGTTTATCTAAGTTCATGTTCTGCAGCTAATGCGAAAACAAGGTGTTACGTTACATTTGGCAAAACATTCGAATCAGCGAACGCGCGCTGTAACAGAATATTTGGTTAGGTAAACTGATATTTGGTTAGACTAACTTGCTGCTTAGTGTGGAAACTTTCTAATTCTGCGGACCTGCAACTAACTGCCCAAGTCGATAGGAGGATCCAGATGCCTCCGGCATCATTCGCCTTGTCAGTGCTACACGCCACTTCTTTAGGAAATTTCGTTTTAGAAAATATTTTCCGTAGAAAAGAGAAAAGTAAATTGATTGTCCAAAGTACTACAGTTGGCTTAATTCGGATAACCGAGATGTAGATAAAGAACCTGATATGTGGATTAGCGGTTATAGCTAACAGCGTTGCCAGGGAAACGCATGCATTAGATTCTAGAAATCAGAACATACTGCCAGTACATTGTCTTCTAGTGGTCACCGATTTCTCTTAGTTCGGAAGTTTTTGCATCTTCAAAACAGCGCAGAATCTTTGAACTTTGTTTCGCTTTTAAATGTTGGCATTTTACTAGAACATCACAAACCCACATCCGAAACGGTTGTCAAAGTTTGTCGTTCAGAATTTACCGAAAAAAATTAATCGCGTAGCAAAAGCGATAGTTGGGTTTCACAATGCTACAACCCTCCACCCCAGAACTCCACGTGGTTCTCGATTCATCCTTTGAGTTTGCGTGCTTTTATTACAGCGTACTGCCAAAAAACTTCTTGCAGGAGACAATTTTTCGTCAACCTTGTAAGAAGGCGCATATCCAAACGCAGGCAATTTCCGGTTCACTAATTACCCGGTTTATCCAAAGTATGGTGACGCTGTTCCTCGAATTTAGCTTAGAATCGCCGGTCCACGATAACAAAAAAATACGGCGTTGTCACTGGTATGAATGCCACGTTATCCTGCGTCATTACTGCACCTTGGATTTTTGAACACCATTTGTTCTGACCGTCGCTAATCGAAGTGAGAGAGCAAAAAATCAAAAACAGAATATGTGGTCTTAAAAACTATTGCACAGATATGCATCTTATAAAACCGGATAATGGGAATTAATCTTCAATATTCATGAGTTATGACAAACTACTTCAGACGGAATTCCAAGGCGGAGCACCCAGTTTTTGGGCAATCAATTTTTGCGACTCTCAGAAATTTTGAGAAAAAAAATCCGTCGGATTGGACGACTATAAAAACAGTTTACTCCGTAGTTGTCAACGCTGAGGGAAAAACTAGCCAACTTTTCTTTAGTGAAACATAACTTCGACAGACCACTAAGTGTTTTCGCTTTCTTAGTGCTCATCAGTTTGGCGTGGCTGTTGAGTTTCCATCAGTCTTATTACGCAGCTAAACACCTGATTGGACGTAAGTAAAGTGATACATTGGCTTCCAGATTATGTTGGAATAAACGACGAACACGTTAGAGGCTGTCGTTTGTGTTGTTAGTGTGTTAGCGCAGCTACTGTGCGCTTGCCATATGCTTTAGATGACGTGGATGTTATCTTTCCGTTTGATAAAATGAATTGTAAAGTATTTTGCACGGTCAGTGTCCACACCTTGTGGATATGGGTTTTTCGTTTGATTCTGAGGTGACATTTAGTGTATTCTATGGGGTCAGGGGAGGGGCTACCACGGAGAGACAAGAGGAAAATGGATAAGACCGTGTAAATCCTGGCGACCACAATTCACACACCTGAGTCCCGAATTCAAAAGCATTTGGCTCGCGGATTGTGTTTACTTCTGTCTAATAATTTTGACCTAATTTTGATCGACCAGTCTACACGATAAGTCCGGTCGATCAGTCCTACAACACTGATTCTCGACATGACTCCCGTCTTAACTTTAGTGATGTGTAGCAACTGATTTGATATTCTTATCATCTGAATGTTGAGTTACCTGCATATATATGAGGTTCTGACGACAAGATGCTGAAAAGGATTCCCTCGCTTACAAAATGGCCACTCTGGTTAGAAGCATCCGCTAAGTGGAATGGCTGCACAGTCCATTCCTGGTCACTTCAGACTTTTTCAACTTCACAAGACAGATTGGGTTGCTTGTTAAGTTAAACTTTTTGCCTCAATAATTTTTTCCATAAAACCAAGCATGTTACGGCACATCACTTCATTTCCTTGGATGAGTGTCTGAAATATAGGGTGAAAATTATGAATAGCTACCCTCTTTGACGCAGATGGCACTCAATTTTAAGAAATTTTGGGATTGTTTCTGAAAAAACAACAACTTAACATGAGAATTCATAGTTTACTGTGAGATCTGAGTAGAACAGTTGAAAATTCCACGAATTTTTCCAATCATAGCTGATTTACCCTGTTTTATTCTGTTGTGAACAGCAAGGTTCCCGTCTTTGTAGTTTACAAGGGTTTGTTGAAACCACCATATATAAACTTTCAAATTTGCTCTCATGTTGCTCTAATGTCAGTGGCTTTGTCTCGGATGGCATTTGAAATTCTGATTTTGTTGTAGATATGGGAAAAGAATCCATTTGTGCCCTTGAAATTTAGTAATTAATGAACTAATCCTGGGGTGGGAACCGCTGTGACGGCATGCAGCGTGACCTAGTTTTTAGCCATGTGTCTAAGTGACCTGGATGATCGATTCTTGCAATTGCCCAAGTCAGTCTTTAATGTACCGATAGTTGTCAGCAGTTGCGGGATTTGTAGACTTTAGGTTCATCTAACTCTTGCTTGAACAGTCCTCCTTGTGTCGATAGTTCTAATGAGCTCCATGTAACGACGGTCGAATTGTAGGGTTTTCGCCTTCATTACATGACTGCTGCCCACATTCTTCAATATCTGCCTCAGGATTTATTTTCTCCGAATTCTGGGCATTCTGTAGTCGTTGGTCGGTCCAGTTGACTTACACAATCGAGACAGATCACTACGGGGCCGTTGTTCGCGGCCCCGACAAGTCACGCTCAGTGCACAAGCATGAACAAGCACCTGTTGGTTTGGTTGATGATCAGCTGTTTCTGTGATCAAATCCTCACATTTGGCCAAAGTGCTTGCTTAGTTGACCTCCGAAAACAGTCCATTAAGTAGATCAGTCAGCATACTAGTCACAGTTGCTGCGATTGTTATGTAGGGAATACCAAGTGAGTACGGATGCGTGAAGCCTGTGAAAGAAACACGTGACATAGACCACACTCAGAATCAGCGGTAGGTATGTGTCTGCATGTTTCAGCTTTGCGTTTAGAAGGGTGGCGTACGGATATCTACTGATTATCAGTCCATGACTGCTGAGCTTTTTGTTAGCTTAATCAAATAGCTAACCACTTTTATGCCTCATTCTAACATTACTGAACCTGACCATGGTTCGACTGAATCTATCTTACACACCCCTTTGAATAGTAATAAAATTACGGTATAGGGTGGCCTTGCTCCTCAAGGTATGTTGCAAATGTTACTGCGACCATTTTCCAGATAGGTGAAATCCATGACGTTCGCAAATCTTCGATTTGTAGGGCGAGTCGTAAGGTTCCAACGCACCGCTCACAATCAATCATAAAACGTGAAAATCACATTGATAGTGATTAGCTCTGCAGGAAACAAAATTTCACCGTTGCGGTTCGTCGCCGCATTTTAACATTTTACATCGTATTAGAAAATAAGCAGTTAAAATTTCGCTAGCTGGTTTAACCTGGAACAATTAAACCTTTTGAACTGGACGCCATTTCCGGCCTGAGAAATGTATATCTACGTGATTACCACTCGAGTTTGACATGCGAGAAAAAAGCTAGCAAGCCAAGTGCTGTTCGGTAGCGCGCTGGTTTGCTAGACTGTCTCACTGGTCCACCAACTCACGCTGCAAAATGTTTGCTTCAGTCTACTGCAGATTTTTCACAAAAGACTTGCCCACCCCGTCATCCGCATACATTTTAGCTTCACCGTTCGGCCGAGTGCAGTTAGAACGCTCTATCTGAATCCTTGGATAAGTTTGTTGGATTTTCAAGCTATGATCTGGAGTGACGTCCGAATCGGAGCGGCCAGAGTGGCACTCAATCAAATGATGTCTATCCAAAGCGCACCATTAGGTTGATGAAACTCAGTGTCGGGATGCTAGACCATGGCAAAAATTTACAGACTTGGCTGGCAAAGCAGAAGAGATACGAAGAGACTTCTCATCGACACAGTTAGCTAACTTACAGAGGATGTGCAACGGTTCAGGTAGAGTTATTTACTACTGAATCCCTGAAGCAACAGATCAAGCGAAAAATTTGTGGTCCTCCTGGATGATCGCTTGCAACATTAACGTCCTAAATGTTCTGATCGACAACGGACTTTCTAGAATTGCAAAATGTGTTGAATTACGAGCAAACTTGAAACCAGATGCCATAACTCCCATGAATAACTCGAATTTGCTTGTTATATACAAGACGTACCTTTGTCAGAAGATTAAAGGGTCACGAATGGGCACGAGTTTATAGTGGAGAGAAAAATGAAATCTAGGAAGCGGCTAGTTGGGAAAATGGCCAACCAGACTCATGAGGAGATAAAGGTAGTGCAGAATACTCAGAGCCCGGATTTGCGGTTCGCATGCTGAATGAATTTTATTTAATGATGCCCTTATGAACGTCACCATGGACGACAATTTTGTGTCCCATATACGTTTTCTTAACTTCAGTCAACGATCAAAAATGCCAATCAAATTAGCTGTTGCACCTCTGTGAAGTAAGGATGTAACATTGACAGACATATTTTTGCAACAAACATGTCAAACACAGTTATTTTTAAACATGATGAAACGAATCAACTTCCCGGTGAACGTACGGTGCTTTTGGGACGTGTGGAGGTTAGTACAGAGGGGTTCGATGTTAAAGGTAGGCAATTTAGGCAACTACGATGTCCGTCCACCAGAAGTGACCATTTCTGACGGGTCTTTGATGACAATTCTGTTACATGTATCTATCTAAAATACTCACGGATTGCCTAAGAGCTGGCTGGAGCCTTTCAAGGCCCAATTCAGCTAGAGGCTACTTCTCAACTCTGATACGTAGCAGGCTGAGCTCCCGCCTAGCCCGCTTTCATAGACCCAAAAAACCTGCATGAGACAGGAGAAACAATTTTAAGTTTAAAAGCTCACAAAAAAGGAAGCTTTTCGAAGATAAAAAGCCTTTATTCAACAACCATCAACACTTTTATTCAAATTCGGACTTCTGGACAACATGCACCATTTTTTGAGTTCTGAAAGGGGATCCAGAACGGACTTATAAATAGCCAGGGAATACGCCTCACTGCAAGGGCTTCAGAAATATTATGAGCCATGTGCTTTTACAAGCTCATGATGACCCGGCAAGCCAATGATGAGTTAGGTTGCGTTAACCGGGACTTCGTACATTAGGCTTACCATTTCATAAGCCAAAACTTTCTCAACCAGAGAATACCTTTCAATTCTTCAAAGTACTTGCTTTAGAGGACCTCAGTCCTTCTTAGCTATACATAACGACGTCTTTTAAATGTCCAGCATGGTAGCTTTAGATATTCCTAAATAGTTCCCTTTGGTTTACTGTTATGACGTACTAACCGTACATATATATATATATATATATATATATATATATACTCAAGCAAACTACTGGGGAATCAGCTTTTCCGTATAGTGTAAACCCACCAGTTTATCAGACTTCCCTAGTGATGAGGAGAGAGTCATTATATGCACACAGAGAAGAAAAAAGACTCCAATACATGAAGTAAAGTGATAAGTTTGGTTAAATTCACTTCCCGTCCATTTAACCTAATCTTGTGGCCGTATAAAACGAATTGGACTGAGTTACTTCCATTTCAACCTTGTGTGGAAAGGTGGTCCACATTTTGCGTTGCCAAAATACCCATCAGTTAGGTTTAAAACCTATAAGGTGAGGGCGCGAATGGTTACCCTGAGGTTTGCGTGAAAGCTGCCGTACAGATTGTGCAATAGTTATGGTGTCCGGTTCGGCATTTCCTGCCATATTAGCGTGGAATTGGGACAGTAGAAAGATGTAACAAGTGGGAGCTTAGAGATAATCGAACGGTCGGTGCTGAGTACATCAGTTAACCCATTTGTATAAATACGGGTGGGGTTTCAATAAACAGAATTTTGAAACAAAATTTTTTCATGCTAATTGCTCATTTTCACTGTAGGCATATAAGTTACAACGGGCTCTGAGCAGTGGGACGTCTCGGTTCTCTGCAGCACCGTCTCAGGTGGAATTTCTTACTTTCGCGGAGATGCATCGGTTTACGCCGGACCACTTTGTATGCCTGTTTGTTTGAAGGCCTTAAGCTTAGAGATGTGGGCTTGGAATAAAATATTGTCATGGGACTTAATGTGCAGTAAAACAGCTTGCAGACTACCGGGTGTGATTAGGGATGCAGTCTAACCCTTTGCAAATGTGTTGCCACCGAGCTGTTTGGTCGCTATGTCGCTTCTAATGGTATTCCACGTAGGTATTCCAAGTGTCGCTCATGTGTTCAAGAAGGATGCCGCTCGCATTCGCTATCACCGGAGGTTTTCGGACATTTCTTGTTGGATAACAAATTCTGGATCAAGCCGACTTGTTACGCTTGGAAACCGGAGGATCACCAGGTTTTGAACTCTGCTTTTGATATGGGTCCACACTTCCGCCTTTGCAATAACCGCTCTTCCTTGATGATTTCATAAACAGTCGGGCAGTGAGGGAAAGCTTGATAATGAGCACAGCGGAATAGACTTATTGATATATGTGCCTGTAGTCGGATAGTCAGGAACAGTCGGATTACAGACGCAACTTCCATTCCAGAAATTGATTATTTCTACTCCAAAACAACTTACTGTAAGTTTGTGGAGGGTAGTGAAAACTAGATCATGTTGTAACACAGTATACTACCAATGGAAAATGCGAGTGGCATCCCGCCAGGTGTTGAAGTGCCGTCCGCGCATCTGATGGGAGGTTAGTAAGAGAATTATGAAACTGCTTTGCAGTGTTCGTTCATTGATGTTTAACGTTCGATGAACGTCCAGGAAGGTTCAAAAGGACTCTTGGGAATGTTCACTTTTCACAAACTCTGTGCAAATGAGATGTTTACTTTCGTGTCTAATGGTTTGTAACCGCTTAGTTCTGTTTGATAATCGGCGACTTCACGGCGAAGGGCGTTTCTTCTTTCACTCACTGACCATGTGCTTTCTTTCAATGGGAAACGCTAACCATGGATCTCGATGAATCGGTTGTCAGCCATCTTAGGTTGATCCGTTCTGGACTTGCTACTATTATTATATAGAGAACAGAAGTACCGGCGTTAAATGGTGCGGTATTCTTTCGAAAATGTGCCTTAGCTTGGTTTGGCATCAAACTGTCGGTTTTCCACTGGCAGGTAAGCACCAGTATATATTGCTGATATATATCTCTTGATGATGACTTTCTACTCTCAACACCATGAACTTGTGGATTATATCAGAAAGCTCCATGAGCAGTGGAGGTTTGCTTGCTGGCAGTCTGAGACGGACAGAGTAAGTAAGTAGTCTTTGGGAGGGTCACTTTACGCGTGTATATGTAACTGAGTATTAAGTATGGGTATCCATATCCGTGTCGAATAGGGAACTTTCCTCAATTATGTCAGTGTTTCAGATAGGCTAACCATAGTGGAATTTCAGCCCACTTAAACTATCATTTTCACGTGATCTTTGGTGGTCGTGAATCAGTTTCCAGGTAAACAGAGTCTACCGTTCGATGACGATGAGAGTGGTTTCAACCTGTCGATAATTTCCGCTATCAGCCAAAAGTTTTTGTAGTTTGTGCATTGCGTCCTCACTGGCTGAAAGCGGTTCTATATATTAGAGTAAATGTTTCAGTCTATGGTACATCAATTCATCAATTAAATGAAAAGATACAAAAGTTTCAAAACGACCCATCACCCCGCCATCATCTCATCGAGACTGGCGTGCGACGCGAGCAACCAACCTGTCTGTCAAACTTGTTTGGGACGTCTGAATTACGCTCAATCTCTCGCTCGTTTCTCCTTCCATTCATGCACCATAAACATCTATCATCTTGCAGTGATCAAAATGATTTGAAAATTCACTTCTGACGAATTCAAAGGGTTGTATTAAATAAGCTTGGGAGATGTATCAAAGCAGGCTGCGCATGACATTTTCTCAATTTTTAGTCATAACAGATTTGCTGAGTGCATTGACGGAATTCCATCGAATGGTACATGTAATTTATGCATTTGATAAAGGATGCATTCAAATAATGTTGACCAACATTGGATAGTGTGCTTGAACTGACCCCCACCCAGTATGACGTTGTCACTCCAAGGAAAGTGGAAATGTCGACTCAAACGTGCAACTCAATGTGCGCTCACCCTTTGGAACTTGGACGACTTGGGTGTAATGCCTGACAGCGGAGAACATCAACAGACTGGCTTTGCAATTTTTCAAAGATGCTGAGAACAAAATTATGAAATTTTATTACCACGGTCTGTTTCGGGATGAATGTCATCGGAGCCCCAATTGTAGTGATGGTGACGATGCCACATATAGAAGACATAAGTGATGTAGTTCCCGTAATTTCCGTACAGTTTTTTTCAAAGACAGCAATTGTTTAGTTTCAAAATGCAAACCACCTTTCTCGAGCCAGTTTTACCTCTTTTCCCTTGTGGATCTATCCAATTCACTCTGAATTATTATGATTTAGTGCTATAAGCCGATTCTTTCTTCACTTCAGTGATTTCTTACTCGGACAGATTAATTTATATCCTTACCGTTGATCTTAATCGGTTCATTTGTTTCATTGTCGCATTCTTTTGAATTCTTTACAAGGGTACACGTTCCAGTGAGACTTGCTACATAACTTGACCATGGTAGTGTTCCGTCTAGAAAACATGCACAGTCTTTTGTGCACAGGTGAATCCCGTTTGATTGATTATCTCGATTTGAAATCAAAAGCTGATCAAAGGTTACATCAACCGTCCGAATGAAGTGTAGATTCAGACGTCCTTTAAAAACAAGAACGGCGGAGAAATGCAATCCTAGGCATCCGTTACATGTCGGTGACCCGGACATAATCAACCACAAATTCATTGGAGCAGCCGAAATATCCATTATCTTTGTTTCGAAGAGATTGACTGTGTCGCCAAAATGACGAATGCTGTGTAAAAGCAGCTTACGAACTCGAACTCAAGCAGCCCATTTCAGAGGCCATCTATGTTGCCCAAATCTATATCGGCCTTATTTGGGCGACAAATGACTGCCTTGTTCAACCGCTTTCTCCCTGCCGAAAAGATAAGGATCATCAGAAAGGACGAAGAACCACACCAGCACCCAAGAAATATCGACTCATTCCTTGCGCATCCGTATCTTTGAATCTATATGAGAAATTGCTTCCAGGTGACAACACAACCTTCTGCTTACCTGAAGTTTCCTGTTGATTCCCCTATCGGAAATTAGGTCCTTCACTTACCAGGTAAGTGTGGTTTCTCCTTTGTTTTCTTGCAATCAAACTGTTTTTCGATTGCTTCTGTTGGACTGTGATAGTGCACTTGGTATCTTCTCCTTCAGAATGATGGTGAACTTTGCCTTGTTTATATTCCAGGATCTGTTTCCCGAAAGTCCGTCGGGCGGGCGTTTTGCTAGAGGGTATTTCTTTTGCTGTATGTTCGTAGCACCCAAACTTCGGTTCTTTCATTCGGTCTCAATGTGTCAGTGCAGTGTGTCAGGTCTTAGAGTTTTTCGCTGTCACAGAAGGCGATAAGGTGTCAAGTTATGGGTTTCTCTCTCTTCGGACGAGGGCTCCACAACGATTTCCTCACTGCTGCCTCACCATTCAGTTACTGAATTTCGTGTTCCGTAAAACTCCACAGTATGGTAGGCATGCATACGTAGTATTTGCTTTTCACGTGGAAGCAAGTGAAAAGAAAAACCGGCAACGAGGTCCCTTTGAGACTTACACAGTTTTCACGCTTGCAACCTGTCAAGGAGTCGAACCCTTCAGAGCCGAGGAAGGGAAAAGATTACAGTGGAAATTTCTACGTCGCTTACCTAGATGGACTTTTCGGCAGTCCCATCGAACAGTTTATGTTCTAAACATCAAGGATACAGGAACGCATCCGTTCCATAAGAACGTATCGGTTAAAGTTGGCACTGTTTAACAAATAATTTAGCTTACGGGGTGCATTTAACTTCGCTGGTCAAAGCAGAACGCATCTTCAGTACACATTAAATGTGTTGGGGTTAGAACAAGGGGTGAAACAATGCAAGTTGACTCATTATGTACCGGGACTCTCATTATCGCCATTTTCCTCTTTTATGGTAGAATGAAATTATATTAGCCACTCAAATCTTCCATCCTGCACTAACTTCTTCCATTTATCCACAATAAAAATTGGCTACCATACCAAGGAAAAAAAATTCTAGTAAATGTATGAAATCAGGAAATGCGTACTGGTAATAATCCAGAACAAGGGTGATCATTTGCTTCAGCCTTTCAATGCAGATTGGCCTCACTTACAGCGTGGAGTCCCACTAAATCTTCGAAGAGGTTTCACTATATACGAACTAAAAGTCAACACTCTAAATAGGGCCAAAGAGACCGTACAAGGCAAGTTTACATAGAACAGGCTAGGACAGACCAGTATGTCCTCTATGTTACCTTATTCCGTTGCGACAAGTGCGGAATTTAATTGGCTATCTGACTGACAGGCAATAAAGCCATGTTCCCCGACTACCTATAAGAGGAACCAAGGTGTTTAGAAAACACGTGTTTACGTAGAACGGATATCCAGAACTACTGATACCAGAACTGTGTAGTCTACGAAGTTAAGAACCAGACAACTCTCAGTTAAGAAAATGCGTGTCTACGTTAACCTGCCATTCAAAGAAGGCACCGCGGCTGGACTAATTATCAGAAGGCTAAAACATTATGTCACGTTTATGCGTTCCAATCCCAACATCACTAGTAGGTTTTTCCTGAAAATAAAACCGCAAGCTCTACTACCAGCCGTTCTGCGAACTCAATAGCACGCTAATATCGAGAGTCTTCCATTCACCGCATGCCGAGGTGTTTGTCAGGGAGGCTGAGAAAACACAGTCCGGTGTCCCTGAATGCTGGCTGGTGGAAACTTAGCTAAAGTGCAGCTGTGTCACACCTGGCAGAAATCGATAATAGGCACGCCGTCCAAGTCATGTGCCGAGTGCCATTGAGGCGATCAAGATAAATACGATTCAGATTACTATTGAGTACAGTGGCGACCGTGCTCAAAAGAAGTGGACAAATAAAATGTCACAGGCACGAGAAATGACACAATGGTTACTGCTTGTGCCATGTGCGACCACGCATGAAAATTGTTCTGGTCGAGTGATTGGACGAAATCGTTTAGCATTCATTGGCTAAAACTCACTAAGTGATCGAAAACTACCAAACCTGTGCCGAATACAGAAAGATTCCGAAAGCTCACATATCACTCACAAAAAATTAAACTGAGCTCCAAGTTTCTTGCCTTCCTGTCTATTGTCTCTCAGAAACTAAATTGGTTGAGCGCTAGTCCTTTAATTCCGACTACAAATATCGACCATCATTGTCAAACTTTATTCATGCCAATGGTTCAGACGAATCACCAACTCTGAAGTCTGGAAAGTCATTAGTAAATAAGTTACTCGCATTTTTGATTTATATCCGTGGAAAGGTTTGAAAGTAATGACTGTATTCTTACGACCGTAAAACACAAACCGACGTTTGCCTTTTTCTTTTTGATTCAGTTCGGCAATGATTCCTCTATTTGCTTGGTTGCCTGGGTGAACTTTCTATGGGACACCATTCGTAACACCATATATATATATATATATATATAT
>SJOL01007788.1:651257-687991 GCA_004794785.1 Opisthorchis felineus | reverse complement strand
GGTTTGTCGTAGTGCGTCCGGTGTAGGTGTTAAGCAGTGCTTTGTTTGTCTTGTCGACCCGGGGGAGTGACTTCTGATTAGGACTGGTCGTTTGGATGGTCAGGTCGATTTGATGCATTGATAAGTATATTTGATAAGTATATTTTAAAATGAATGATTTAGCGTGTATTCCGTTAGATCTAACTTTCACACTGGATTAAAGTACGTATGTTACCTCATCAATCGGTGACCCGTGCATTAGGACTTTCTACTTAGGCAACCCGACGGATACTTCACAAACGCAGGTCATTTATCAAATACTTGGGATTAACTGGTATTCACATATTTGCAATTTATTGAAATTCGGCCAGTTTTCAACTCTACGGATTCTCAAAAAGGCCACCAAGATATGTACACAAAATCTTGGCCAGCCGCTTCATCCTGCATGAAAATAAAACAGTTTCACATTTCATCACGCTCCATTTCGTACAAGTCATTTGGACAAAGTGAATATATGCACACCATGCGGTCCGGCTTCAGGACAACTACTGTTAACATACCACACAAAGCAAAAGGATTCGTAACACATAACGGCTCTGTCAATCACAACACCACGCATTCATCTGGTCAGTTTGGGTAAATTGCAGCGGGTCCAAACACTAGGGCGGATGTGTGACAGGAACGAAAACAACATTACACATGTTTCTTTTTCCAATGGAACTGCTTATGCCTAACACTCAATTTCTTCATTGTGGTCGTTTTTCTGTCAAACACTCAAGTAGGAATTAGATATATCGACCCATCAAAATCCGTAAATGCGACAGCAATAATGTGTGCTTTCAAGATGTTGAATTTCCTGATTTGCAAGCGATCCGTTTAGGCGGAGAAAGCAAAATTTCACAGAAATGGGGAAGCTTTGATTAGATTAGTTCTTCCCGTTCAAAGTAAGTTAGACTCATTGTCATCCGGCACAGTGACCAACAAATCAAGACCAATTCCTCATGTTGTTACTAACAGTACACTGTAAGGCCACTATATTGCCGCTTGCTCAATTTTCATGATAATATTGCTGTCTATCAAGCATGCGCAAAATTCGGTTGAGATCAGTGTTATTTCATTAATTTGTCCGTTTTTTTCTGAGACTGAAACATTTATACTGTCAACACTGGTCGCGTAAAACAGATTCCGTCATGTAACTGACCGTGTTTCAGTTCATACATATGCGATTAACACTTAACCGATTGGCCACTAGTGGCTGTGTAATTGCACAGCTCGTAATTACACAGGACATAGCATCAACATATTCACATCGCCACATATCCTTTCTAAGTGCGGACAAATCACAATACTGACCGGTCGCTACTGCTACTACTCCCAAACTATTAGCAGAGTAGGTGCGGGTTCGAACTCTTCTTGATTTTTATGAGACGATTTTTATGATGATTTTATGAAAACTCCTAATTGGGATGCAACAGCCGTGCATTGTTTCTCGGTTTTTCAGCATACATAGGCTTTCACCAATAGGATTAAATCTTGGAGGTTTTTTGTTGAGAGGTTGCAAAAGCTGGCAAATCCGGTCAACTAAGAAGTCATCCATCAGTATATTCCACAGGATATTATATACTTTCTTTCCATTCACTGAGATGCCATGTTCCCGAGTCATGTTGAACTATTTCTGCCACAGTTTTGTCGCGTTCGTTTCAACCATGTTATTGAGGTTTCATCCGTCATTACAAGTAACTGGATAATACGCGATTTCTTAAAATATCGAATACAAGGAGCAGCCTCGATCTTCATCACACAGTCGGTAATCAGCGAAACAGTATTCTGCTGATGTAACACTTTTTCGCACAAGAAGTGATTGATAAGCATGTTGATCTAAAAATCGGTGTTATTTTTCCGTCTAGTTTTGCAAAGTTTATTATCCACGGCAGTGTCAGCAACGAGTTATTCACCTAACCCAGACAAACACGTCTTCATTAAACTTAACAGGTACGACCTCAACAATTCACAATATTGCCATTATACGATGGGTTTACCGCGATACCTACCAACTGGAATGGTTTTTTAATCTCCGTAATGGAAATAACTCAAATGAAGTGTTGTTTTACTTGAAGCCTGGAGTGAAACCCATCCCTACGCACTGCTTAGTTTACAGTATATTTATCACCGGTTGAATTCGTCCAACTCTTACTTTTTTAGTGTGGTATAAGAATCGACAAGGACGTGGATCGGTGGAGCATGCGAGTTGGCACTCCACATCATTCCATACTGAAGTATACCATTATTAAACTTACTCGCCTATCAAAGAGAAGAATGAGAGAAAGAAAGTTTGGTGGTGATACTACTAATGTTCTAGATTGGAAAAACGGTTCGCAAATAACAACAAAATAGACATACTGACTACCTCCGCATTGTTAGTAGATATGAGCAGACGGGGATGTTTCTGTGTAGTGCCTTTAAGCTGGGACCCGGGGAGGTCTTTATGAAAAGCCATTTCCCTCTCAAAGGGAGCAACTCGATTTAGGTTTGAATCCGCAGAATTGTAGATGAAATTGGAACGCCCAACCAGTTTGTTTATCAGAAGGTGAACCAACCTTCACTTACTGGTGATACATCCTTATGCACTGAGCAGTACACCAAGTTAAATAAAGGTTCAGTTAAAAATCGGGGACTTCGAGTTCAGATTGGGGTAAACTACATCAGTATGTCAACTCTCGGTAAACTAATCGCCAAGTTTGTTGATCTAACCTCTCCTTCCGCAAAGTTGTAATGAAACCCGGTCTGAAAACATCGCGTGCTTGCTGATACTTCGGCATCTAGATAATAACCCAAAAGATCCAACAACCTGGGTACGACATTTTTGTCCGAAGCCGGGAAATTCATCAAATAGTTATGCAGAATTCACACTATAAGAAGCTTAGAAATGAGGTGCTGAGCAAAATATAGGTTCTTTAAACTTTGATAATTGAAAGGACAATAATTCAGAGTGTGATCATGGAACATAGTCATATCAATTTATTTGACAGCATGAGCTCCAGGAGTGGCTTTATTAAACAAGGCACTAAAGGGAACAGATAGAGAGTTTCATTTGCCCGGATCACAGTTTATGAAACAGATGGAATTAGAGAAATCACAAAGCAACAAATTGCTCCAAGAACTCGGATATGGGCAATAGCCAGCAACACGACGGAGGCAACGGAAAAGGTCCGATGCACACTGAAAGTGGGAGAAACGCGACGGTTCATTGGAGAACAGTTAAGTTGATAGATAAGGCTAAGTAATTTTGTCTCAGCAAAGAGACGTTATCATTGGAGTTAAGAGCGGGGTTACACTCCAAAAAACTCAGCCGACTACAACATCACTTTGAGCACTATTGCAATCTCTTAGTAAGTAAAATGCAGGCTGTTCAACGTGGAATTTCACGTTTATCCTTGCTACTTTTCTTCCATACGTTTGAAGCATTATGGACCTGTTTGTAGTGCCCTGTAGTAGCACACATGCATTTTACTCATGAGCATAGTAAACAAAACAAATCAGCAGGCACGGAGAAAAGGGACAATGCATTCTTTTGAAGAGGCCAAAAATTGAATGTCAGAATTGAATTTGCTTTCGCGTTCGAGCTGATATGGTTTTGCTTTGTTAGCCTGACAAGGAGACACCGTCAAATCCGGTATAGAAGCGAGGTGGTGAGATCGGTTGGGGAAATTCGCGGTGACCTATCGACATTCGTCAGCCGGCTCAAGTTAGGTGGCCTTTCAATGAGCCCTTTAAAATAAAAGTTTCACTAGGTTTCGGCATAATGGCAACATTCAGTCACCAGGAACATGCAAACTCCCGGCTATGGAAGTAGATGGGCTTTCAGGTATTTTTTCGAGAGATTACCGAAGTATTTGCTTCCAAAACTGACAGCATCCAAACACACAACATTCAACTCAGGAGCCCGAAATTCCATCGAAGGAACTGGCCAAAATTGTTCAGATACTGAGTGTGATCTATTTATTGATTGGTTAGTTGTGCATCATACAAAGCAGTTATGCCTGCTAGTGGCAAGTCCAGAGTGGAACAACGTTGGTAAGAAATCTGAGTGGACCTACTTCCAGTTGCATCAGCAGAAGATCGGCTCCTAATTGAGTCCGGTCTTCCAACAAGAAGTGTGACGACATTCGGAGGAAATATCGTGAAACCTTGAATGAAATACGAGTCCACACGTTTCCAAGATTACCTTCGACAAGAAGGAGATACTCCACCTCGCATTCCATTATACACTGTATTCGTGTTGATTGTTCTTCGATAAAAGGAATTTTACTCATAATTCGGGTTCAGCAATGGGAGTCTCAAAATTTTTGCAGATTCTTCTTAACTAAACCAAAAAACAGGGTACTACGCTATCCATCAGTAAACCAGCGTTCCTATTGGCAAAACAGGAAACTACCAGAAGCTTCAAATCAGTTTTCCAATACATTTATTCTGCATTATAATAGAAGGGGTACTCTTATGCACAAAGAGGTTTCATTGCGCATAATCGAACACGTTTTATCTCAGACCTGCTTTTCGGGAGAAATTACCTTGCCCGATCAACACACAACTCTGCATTTTTCTACGTTAATTCGTTGCATTCGCTGTTTTTAGGAAGTATTTGCACGTCTTCCGGTGTTCTGAGTTCCAGAATTTTACAAGTTTAAAGTGACTCAAACTGTTTTCATTTCACTGACTTGCAAAACGGATGGAAGACAAGCAATCATCATATCTGTTTCGGTGGTGCTTAAAAGCAAGGAAAAATGATTGCACCAACAGTCACTGACCAAAACAAAACTTCAGCAATAAAACGATGTAAGAGGGTGGGAACCTGTGTACAGGCACATGCGCTTCTGTCTGACAAATTTATAATGCTAGACAATATGTTGACATCATTTGTCCTGGGAACCCTAATTTTACTCTGTTTTGCCAACCCGAAAGACAACAAGGCAAAATGTTTTCACCAATCCACGCTTCAGAGTTAATTGTTATATCGTTCGATGATTGCTTTCTCTTGCTACCTCATATTCTATAAACAATAAGTGATTTTCTTCCAGCATAGTATAACCTAGGAAGGAGACCCAAATGAGACATAGCAACTGTTCGCTTGCCGGGAACATAGTAATGGCGCCTAGCCAGAATATCATCTACCCCCCTCCGCATTGTTTTGTAGAAGCGTGTTCTCGGGAAGAAGTTTGTCCTGACCGAGCTGTCTATCATGAACATAGTTCAACACAGTTTCGGAGGACAAACTGGACTTTTTACGAATTCCGCGTGCGAATGTCCCATGCCAGTTGCTCCGACTTATCACCATACCGCATTGGAACTTCGTCTGACTCAGACCGGGGATAATAGGCAGCAGTTTGTGGTCAACCGGTAGCGCACGCGCACCCACACCTGGACGCACACCTCGAATGTCAATATCATTTGCGTTGAAATGTAGGGTACACGGAGTTTAACATTTTAGGCATTTTCTATTGCTTCGGTTTCCTGTCACCAAAATAACTGTGTTTTGTTGAACAAAACATCTTTGTGCAAGCAGCTGTTTCACATTTTATCCCAATCGTCTTGGGGTGAGTAGACTGGGAGAAAGTATTTGTGCGTTCTGCGACGGCACGTAAACGTCAGTCGCAGATAGCTCGATGATCGCTTTTTTGACATTTAACTGCCCGGTTGAGACTACACGCAACGGCAAATATCAGTTAACTTTTTCCCAAACAGCTTATTTGTTCCTTACTCATACACCATTAAATTTGAGTGTTTGTTCGGCCAGCTTTGTGAAACTTGGAAATGTCGTCCATCCGGAAAGCATCGTTTCATTTGTAGCACAGTTCCATGATATTCAGGAAAATGTGTTGCAAGAATTATGTATTATGGCAAAAATATCTCTATCATCACAGATCTTTTGAAATGACAGAGTAAAAAACAAGTGTTTTCCGTCAGCATTGAGGGACTTCTCATCTCAAGACAACCCACACAATATTTTGCAACCAATGTTTGTAATAGAAGAGTTGAGAGAGACCCTCTTTAAACAGTATGCTGATCAGCCAAGTAGAGGAATCAACACCCAAGATGGCGTCAGCTTCTCGACGATGAAAAAGAAGTTGCGAACAGAGTTTGATGGATAGGGTAAGAATGAAACGGCTGACCTTTCCTTGAACACGCTCTGAAATAGGGCAGTGCATTGAAAATTTCACGGAGCAGACTTGAAAACAGTGTTCTGGCCAAAAATCCATACAAAAACAAGAAGACTGTTGATGGATGGCAATGCTTTGTTAGACACTTCTAGTGAGTTGGTAGACGTAGCTGGACCAAGCAAGGTTGCTAGAACATCTCAAGCCTAGGATGTTGAAGGTGGAATACAGACTATACCGAAATAACTGGGAACTTTTAAACCCTGCGGTTTAGCAGCTTTACTATACAGCATCCACAGTCCTAAAAATCATTTTACAGTTTTTGAGAATCCGGAATAGGCAGGACTTTGGGAAGAAGTTTGAATTGTGTGTACACCAGAAAGAAACGGAAGAGAAACAGCACACATTTGGGGAAACGGTGTGTGGTGGATTGACTTGATGCCGCCAAATGATCAAACGGACAAGATAACATTTGAGTTTCTCAAAAATCCTGGTTATCTAAACGTCCAGATACGCATGACAATTATTTGAGGTCCAGGAAGAGACAGCACTCAAAAACGGATATTGAATGAAGAGAACGCAATTCTCTGGCTCATTTATACCTCGTCGCAGCAACTCATTATGAGAACGACGGTAGTTTTACTGATACCCTGGATTCGCAGTCGATAGCCTCCTGTGTTCTTAATAGATGAAGGTATATGAACTAGTCTCAGTTTCATATAAATCTGTTGTTAGTGCCGAATAATTTTCTGCAGCTTTATAATTGTTCTGAGTTTTTACTGAATAACTGACGGCTAGTGTTACTTATCAAATACAAAACGGAAAATCTAGTGTGACAATCCTGCAGTGGCATTTGCTCACCGTGGACAAAATAGCGCCGGGACATTTTTTGGAGTGCCCCGCGTTGTACGTCCGCACAAATCAAAGGTGGCATTTATGGCTGCCTACTCGACAAGCACTTTATCATTGTCCACGTACAAGGAAAGCGAGAGTTCTTAGTTTTCCATTTCGGTGGATGAAATCAACGTGAGGTTATTGAATTAAAATAAACGTGCTGAATAGAGTGGCCTTAGGCAGAACGGTAAGTTTTCAGGACCTGTTCGCGGACACGTTGACCAGCTCCCTAGCTTTTGCAGGAAATCCCCCCACAAAAAGACTCTATTGGTTGATCTTCTGAGTGTTCTCTGAAGGGACAGTCAAAACCAAAACAGAATTCACACCATTTGACTCCCAAAAACTGCAGCTAGCTAGCTAGCTCTTTTCTTTCCTTTTGCGAATCACCGGCAGTGCGCAGGGTGATTGGAATTTGCGATAATCTAAACAGTGGTTGAACACCTCATCGTTAAGTCAAAAGCGGCATCTCAGTTCAGCAGCACACAGTGCCACTCACATTTGAATCACGACGCTATGTCCTGTGAAAGTGAGAGCTAACAAGATTGCTGATCAGCCACTTGTGACCAGACGGCTTCGTGTTCAAGCACTGACCAGAAGTATGGGGGTTTGAGCCACCCTGGAGTTTCTTGAGATGCACACCATTGATTTCTCCAATTAAGGATGAAACCGCTGTACAGCGCTTCCTGGCATACCAAATCTCCTCATTCTACCATCACTAACGAGTGTTTTCCCTGTCGACGAGCAATGTTTCTTCATGTGAAGGGCTAGTTTCAGCTGCCTGAACGTAAAAGAATATCACACGTTCCAGCCTGTTCCATCTCCACCGGAAGCCACTAAACCTGACAACCTCATCTATATAATCAGAAATTTTGATACGTATACGGTATGGAAAAGTAGACAGTTTATCACTGTTTTTCGGCTCTTCTTAAGTGACTTTGTTTTAATAGCAAAGTTTGGATGCGCATGGAATCACATATGCAAGTTTGTGTTTAAGAGCACAGAGTCGAAAGTTTAGAATGACTCGTTTCGCATATCCACTCAATCTCTTCTGAAAAAATCTTGGTCATACCATTCCACTATTGTTGTTATCGTTTTTGGTTTTGGTTTATTCAAATAGCCCGTTCGTCCAAACCGACCCATGAAAAGTATCTACAACTGCGAGGCTGCCTAAAAAGGAAGTTCCTGGACAAGGATATTCCGGAATATGCTCCAATTCGTGAACATTCATCGAGGATAACCACGTCGCACTTATTAGAACAGGACTGTTTTCCGGTTATGTTTAAACAATATCGTAGTTGATTCACCGCCTACTAAAATGAGCGGCCGTTTACTAAACTGCCCCTTGCTTTTGCATCATTCTACATTAAGCTTGGAGAGACAAGCTATGACGGCATGCTCCTAGTTTTTGATTGATTTGCGACTGAGATTTCATCCTGTCAGTGAAGCCAATCTATGCTGAAAGGCCGAGAAGCCTTGTCCAGCTATTTTATTCTTATCAGGATTCAGCAGTAACACACACCTCGAAAAAAATCAGGGAATCTCAAACCCGTGACCTCCAGGCTCGTAGTTTGAACACTTAGCCGTTCGGTTACGAGCGACTGAACAGCAGCGTGATTACCTCGCATTCCATTTGGCTAAGTACACTCGTTGCATCGGAACACAGTTACACATTGTTCCACTCATATTTATACTCAATACCATGGCACCTATCACCCCAGTTATCATATGCAGCCTAAGGCGAGATAACATAGGACTGACGGGTTTTTCACGAAATCACTCTTCCCGCTCGTAGATATACAAGCAGTGCTCAGTTGGCACTTGAAGCAATATTCTTTAAACTAAAACTTTGACAATGGGCCTTTAGAATGGCCTGATTAGGCACCAGTACGAAGTACTGACGTACCTTTTATCATTTTAACTTGACTGCAGGCTGCAACTCAGATTTTGATGTCACGGATAGAACACCCCTTCTAGATTCTTAATGTTTGTGTACCTTCAAGACTCCAAACCAAATTGAAACCTAGCCAGTTAACTGGCAACTAAAATACGTTTGAACTGGGAAAGAGAGCATAGCCACTGAGATCTCAGAAATGCGGCGCTGTTCTTGTTGAGCAGGTCAGCTCCTCAATGCCTTGAGGTAGAAGGCTCTGTGTGAGGCACCCAAAATAAGCCTCTATATCCAGTTTCAGAAATCAAAACCTCTACTTCCCCTCCCATAAGTGAAGAAGGATTCATCCTCTGGAGCATGTATAGGGATGCCCGAAAATGGTCTGAAAGGCTAGTTGCTCTTACTGCCCGGTTGGCTTTGGCTATACCTCTCAATGCAATGGGATAATACAAGAAAGCCGACGTGAACAACGCAGTAGCTTTGCAGTTGACCAGACGAAACTGGATGGTTTGGAATGCTTCAACACGGGAAAGGGGGCAAGCAGTAGGAAGCCTGAAAGCATATACTGAGTGCCTTTGGAATCGGATCAATGAATGTTAGCGGCAATTGTTTGCTGACGTTGCGTGCAGCAGTGAAACTTTCAAATACGATGTGACTCGGATACCGCTTACCACACAGACTCATTCGAGCTGTGGGCACAGGCACCTAATCGATTGAATGAGTGGGCGGCAATGAGAGTTCGGTAATATATCGATAACGAAAGTGATGCGTGGAGCTAAATGCAATAAGCATAATTGTTTTCGTACGCCGAAGTGCGTGTCACCTGAAACCCCAAGTCATGGGACAAGGGGAAACTCATTCAAGTTCAACACGAAACCGTGTTGAAATTTTTGAAGCTTCAAAGCACATTCAGTTGCTTAAGAACATTATAAACGAGAGATTCAGCTGGATTCCAGGTGGGACTCCCGACAAAACCGGATTGCTATGCAAATGAGTGTATTTTCGAAATCTATGCAGTTCTTGTTCAAGTGGAACATACGGTTGACGGAAACTCGGGGACTGCACCAACCTGAAGAGTTCCGAGGAAGGCGAAACCGGTCGTGGGCTGTCTAAGAGATTTCAGCAAACTCAGCAGCCATATTCTGTCAGAAAATTGCATCCGACATCTTAAATCGTACTCACTGGAACAGACATCGGTTTTTGTGCAACAAACTCATCTAAAGACTATCGCAAACGACAGATTTAGTTAGGATTCGGTCAGGTCACCCCTTTATAACAAGTTCTTTTGCAAAAGAGTGCATGAATGAAATGCTAGTTTAATCGAAGGGAATTGTGAACATCCACGTCGATTTGCTGAAAGAATTTGACTGCCGTAAAATAGTCCAAGATCCGAAAAATATAGCCTGCTAATAGTAACTTAGAAGCTCCAAAGTAAAGCTTATAAAACAATTGTGGGAAACAGAAAACGAAAGGTGGGTCAGAAGATACAAAGCCCAACAGTCGTACGCGGGTTGCTGTTTTCACGAAAAACATTTTACCGGACTAAAAGAAACCTATAATCTGAATGTCCATTATCTTCCTCTGGCAAAAGATAAACAAAACAATGAAAAGTGTAACAAGCCCGACAGAATTTTGGTAACTTGGAAGCATGAAAAATCAACATACTCAACCTGATTGGTGACGGCAATGTGGAAACTAGTCAATATTACCCCATGTCCTAATGAGTACCTGACCGACATCAACCGACTGGCTAATGAGATACTGCTAGGTTGTCCATTAGCGCCTTGAAGGTGCGCTAAATGGGGATGTTTGCATGGTGTTATGCAGAGAAGGTGCAATGATGTGCTGAAAGTTAAAGTAATTGACGGATGATGTCGGTACCTTGACAATAAATGAGTCGGTGCTGCGTGTGCCTATTGTTACGCTGTCATGCTGAGACCGGCTAATATCGTGCAACAGGCATGCTAGTCTTTTACTACCGGGTCTGCACGGGCGACAACGGCTTTCACGCGGAACAACCTACGATTCCTAAATGGATTGACCAATGTTGACCGGCACGTTCGATTCAGAAACCCGCCGTATTTTGGTTATCCTGGCATTAAATGACCCGAAACAAATCACTCCTAGATGTCAGCTAGTACTGATAAACCACACATTCGGCAAGCTCATAGGTCACTACAAAACTCCACGTTATGTTACTAAAGCGTCATTACCCGATCCATCCATATTTGAGCTGTTTTTATAACAGCGATTCGTAACCACAGATCTTATGTGATATGATCTGTAGCCAAGTACAGGTTGCGTTGAAGTTCATGCATTTCTAACTCACTTGTGAATCCCAGTTCTTCACCTCTATTACACAAACTGCCTCTACTGTTTCGGGTCGAATGGCGTTTCTGACGCTAGTTCCCCTACACTGAGACATCGTGAAACCCTCGTGTGGCCAAAATAAGGGAGAACCATAGCTAAACCTCTGAGAACGCGCAGTGCAAGGCACCTGCTGGGCCAGTCAGTTTGCACGAATAGCTGGTGGCATTCTGGGGAGGCCTCCGAAGATGGAGATTATCTGTTCATTTTTGCTGATATTTTTGGGATTCGCCCTCTGGGTCATTTTGACGAGCAAAGCAGATTTGTTCTCTGCTATTTTTATTTCACCTTAAAAGTTAGATTCTAGTTTCAAAACGTTCACGCACAGACAGCGAAATTTAACCTGAGAAATCAGTTAGTTCTAAAATATTTGTCTAAGGTTGTGGAAGAAATCCGCATACCTACGAGACTGTATTTGTTTAAACTCGCTTTTATGAGAAAGACAACACGACAATTCGTCTTATCAATGAATGTATCTTTTACACTCATAGTTTTCCAATGGAAAGCGTAGACATTTTCACCCTCCCTTAGAGAAAATCTGTTTAGAACAACGTGCTTGGCCTTGCCAAGTCTAGAACTCTGGACGTCTGACATAGGAGTTGAACATGATACCACTATTCCACCAGCGCAGGATAGACGCACTTCAACTGCGACATTGAACGCGATTTATGCTGGAGCTCTCGGGTTGTCGAAGCATGCTTCGTTAACTGATTAACTGAAGAGTGATCAGTTGATAAAAGTTAAATTATCAAATGTTGGTGACTTTGTTCTGCAACAAATTTCAGACATGATCAAAAGTCAGCGTAAACGATCCCTTATCTACTGGACGAGTACTTCCGGTGCTCTTTTTAAGACAATGACGATGGGTGGTCTTCCGGGCATCCGTTTGTTTTTTTCTACGAAAAACCACTGTGTTTCGGCCACTGAACTACTTTGCCAACTTTAATGACAAAATCACAGACGAACTCTTCGAAGACTTTATGTAAGCATCTACCGCAGTGTTCTGGTGGGGAAATCTCACATAAAATCTGCAATAAGTTGATAGACATATCGTCTGCGCATAAAGGAAACTAAAATGAAGGTACAGCCGGTCTAGATTAGCAGATCGCAACCATGGCTACTACAGGAGAAGTACCTCAAAAAGGACTTTATTGTAAGCATACCGAAGCCAGCTACCCGGAGCAGCTTTCAGCTGCATGATTGATGGAAATCATCGAAACAGATTGACAGCTAACCATTCTGAGTCCGCGACGCTAGTGCCATGTGGACGGTTAAAGGTATGGCTAATATGACGCAGTCGTGTATATAAGTAAACGACAAACACGCAATCAGACCGAAAAATTGAAGAATATTTTTGTCAGGAAGTCAGATTTAGAGGTATTTATTTTTGCTTAATCAAAACACAATGCTGTAATTTCAAGCACTGAACACTGTGCACCTAACACGTAATTTTTGGCCCGAAATGTTCATAATTCGTTAAGACCTAATGTTCCACGGCCATTTCTGACAACGCAGTAGACTAAAAGGATAACAAGTGGAACGAGCGGTAAAATAACGCTTGTATCTTTGAAATTTATATTTCGAATAGACGCTTTTAAGTATGCCGACTGAGTGTTGGTTCTTGGTTAAGTCCTGCTTAAAACGGCCATGATGAACGTGAGCACGCTTTTCATGAATCGGTGACAACCAACTGTTTTATTGGGAGTTTCAGCCCCTTGAATTTACTGCATGTAATCGAGCGAACACATTCCCCGGAAAATGATGAAATCAGCTACTTTAGGTTAGCTCTCGGGAAGATTTCAGTTTGGGCAATCTGTCACAAAAAGAGTAGGAATCATTCAGAGTAACCACTTCTTTGTCAGGTTGCAGCTGACGCTATTTACTCCAAGTATGATAAAAGAGTGGGTGGAGACAAATATACACTCGATATGAGCGCAGGTCATTACACAGAATTTCATTTGCTGTTTTTGTGTGTTGGAGTTGCGAGCATTGTGAGCAAACATAATGCTGTGGAGATTTTTCGTAGTGTGCGATGCATGTTCGGTTGTTTGTCGGTCCTCCGTGCTGATCAAGTAGGTTTCAAGACAACTGGTATTCACAGAGCGTGGCCTAGCGTCGGCCTAGATCTTCCATTGTTCTAAGCTGAATGGTCTACTCACTGAGCAGAGCACATTGTCCTATTTAAAGGTGACTGTCTAATGTGCTTATGTGCTGTAAATCCCTACTCCGTTCCGAGACCTTTGTTAGCAATGTGTTGGTGGTCAGTGCAATTTTAGTAATGATGCCTCAACTTGCGTTGTTGTAGGATAAGCGTAATCTACTAAAGATGTGCCGTTCTTTGATATGGGATACCCAACGACAGACTCAACCAATTGAGAGGCCTAACTTGAGACGGCTGAGTAATGTGGGAGCAACTCAACCGGAACATTAGGCTAGAGTGATCCACCGTATCAAGGATACACAAGTCAGGAGCTCTGCTTGAACCACGTTGGCGGGAATAGCATCTTGGATTCGAAAGACTTCTGTGCCAGGCATCACACAGCCACCGACCAACAACTCATGAACCGATCAATAGACCAAAAGCTGAAGGTGAGTAGAAAATAAAATCGGTAGGAATTCAGCGACTAGTCCCACCTAAGAAGAGCAGAAATGGTAGCTTATTAACAATAAAGAAAACCGGAAACGATATTCCAGATGAACAGACACTGGCCAAAATCTCTGCATAAGCAAAACTGTGACAGTCATGGGAGGATTTGTTTTTTTTTAGCGTGACATAACAAAAGGAGTGCAGTTAATATATGAATGAATACATTTTTGCCCATCCGAAAATATATATTTCATTTAATGTTCGGAAACGTTGCCTATTCCACTTACTGTTCAGGGTGAATTTAGTAAAGTTACCTGCGGACAAGTAAGACCCGTCCACGGTGGTATTATCTGGATGATTCTGGAACCTCAGATGCCTGCAGTCTACCAGAAATTTTCGTGCAAACGTTTTAAACTTATTTTTTTCTAATTTCGTCTTCCTTTCAACTCAGAGATAGAAAACTTTTTCTTGAACCCTTGAACTTATAGACTCAAGAAATATTCAATAGGTTATTACTTTAGTAAACATATTTAGGGTTTGAAATTATGTTACCTGATGTCAAAGTTCCTTAAAACATAAACCGTTGGTTTGACAAACACAAAAGCCAGCCATTTACCACGTCATTTTGATTACCACGTGCGATCCATCTATCATGCAGTGGGATGAGTAAATACTTCAGTTATTCTGGATTTATTTGAACAAAGATGTTTTTGTAGTTTGTATTAAGAAATATTTATCTGAAGAGATATTTTTTCGACTAGACAGAAGGGACAGTAAGCATAGTATTCAGAGGGTTTGCCTTTTTGGGCGTGGAGAATATTTTTTTGCTCGAATACTGTTTCTCTGGGAGGGTAGTTCTCGAATGGGTATTGGCTACCTGGGGAAGAGCATTTATCCGGGGGTGTAAAGCTCCTATGTTTTAGGGGTAAGTAGCCAGACGATTAGTTGTCTCATACTCGGAGAACTATGCAAACCTTCTTATTGCTTATTGGATATTCTGCTGAGCGAGATTCAAACCACTGGAGTGCATATTCTCAGAATTTTCCACGAATGCTGCACCATATTCTAGGTAGGAATAACAATGACAACCAGAATAAAATTCCGAATGGTTACTCGGTAAACTCCAATTTGTAGTTAGCAAAAATGTTACTTTCTATTTCAGTGCTGATGCGCTTTTTGTTGAATGTCAAAGACGGAATCTAGGGCTTACGGTGCATCCTTTTTCAGTCGAAAGTATGATGTGTTTTAATAACAGTTTTTTACATTGAGATAAACATGATTTATACCAGAATATCTCGCAAAACGATAGGTTTACCTGGGAGACACAAAGGTGCCACACAGTGACGTTTCCCAGTTCAACTGTCTCGGTATACAAACATTTGTGGAGAATAAAAACCAACCAGACAAATGTGATTCGCGTGGAATAAGGGTATTATAGTGTTTAATCCAGCGATGTGACTCCAGTTTGATATACCCATCACGCTATTCGCCAACACGAAGGTAGATGCTTTAGGTAAGAAAAGTCTCCGTGCGAGGATTCGGATTGTCGTCTTTTCAAATGCATTGTTCACCTTTTCCACGAAACGGCTACTATTCTTCAGCTCCATCAGAAGCGGTCATTCTGATCCAAGTCGCTGGAGCTCCAATCAGCAGCCAATCAGATGTGAGTGAAGTTTTGTATGAAGTGTAATTAGATTCAACTGACACGTTTTGCAGTTGTAGGTTGCCTGGTGATACCACCACCACATGGCATAGTTCACGCTGCCTGGGATCGTCACAGGGGCACCGGAACTTCTTAATCGACTCATCTTTTCCACTCTTCGACAAAATAATCCCATTCACATTGTAAGGGGTCAGTTGCAAACAAACTGTGCGCGCATTTGTTACCAACCCGTGTCAGTGCACGAGTACCTGGGTACCAAAGATCGACAGAGGTGTGTTCTCAGAACCGCATTTTGGTTATACCGTTTAATCGATGTTTCATTGTCAAAGCAGACCTAAATTAAGAACCAAAAACAAGGTGAATTCTCGGGTATCGGCCCAAAGCTCATTCAAACATGTAGACTACTTTAATTTTAAAACTCTTGCTTGATCCATTTATTTGAAATTTTCTAGTGAGTAATGCATACAACACCACTTCTAATTTGGAACCTAAGAACTGGCCCCTAGGAAGCCGAACTAAAAGCTTACATCGATACTGTCGTCAACGCTTAATGGTGAGTTCTGGTAACAAAAGTCTATGTGTAAAAGAATAATAATAAATCGTTCAGCTGTGGCATCCTTTCGGTGCCTAACTGCCATGCCACCAGAAGGAAGCATGAGGGCTGGGATACTGCCAGGTTGCCCAAGGCTAGACAGAGGAAGTCGAGAGGCAGAGGTCGGGTTTCGAACCACGGACCTTGCGGTCAGTAAATTCGCACTCTAACCACTGGGCCATCTCGCCAGATCTATACGTCCTGGAGTAAGATGGGAATATTACCAAAACTCGTCGAAAACACAACTGTTTTATTTTCAGTCACTGAGGAGAGAGTTTGAGGTAGCTTGGTGGTTAAGCTTAGCACCTGAAGACCGGAAGGTCAGTGGTTCGAACCAAACCTTGGCACCTCGATAGCTTTTCTTTAGGCCTGTGCAACTTGGAAGAAACCTCAGTGCCTTATACTTTTTTCCGGTGACCTGATAGCTAGGCAACTGGAAGAATGCTACAGTTGAACGATTAGTATAATCATAGTTATTACTATCGTTATTACACAGAAGTGAGTACGCAGCGTGGTCCCTCCAAAAAGGGTTACTCCGTGGGAGGTCTAACAGCTGCGTCTTTCATTAGTCGTCACCTAAAGCACGGCATCCCAAACATAGACTGCTCTGAAACCCCATAAGTCCAAAAGACCTTTGTTCCGTTTATTCTGAAGGGTCAATATGTGTTGACTGCCATAAATCAGGACAGCACACTTAGGTGACTATAACGATGATAAAGTAGTGGCTTGAAATAGAAGAATACAGAACAGCTATATTCTGACAGAGAGGATACGACCCAACGTTTTTTCGTTCCATCCAAAGGCATTAAAGTCTGCATTTTTGATAGATCAGCAGCGAAGATGGCGTCCAAAGTCGTCGGAATTATCATTGACTGACAACATACAGTAAAACATATCTGAGAGAGAGTGTGAGTACACCTTGAGATTTTGTGAGGTACGGTTCACCAAGTTCCGCTTTTCGGAAGCCCATCAGAATTACTTTATCAACAAATTCTTCGTTTAATTTGTTCAAATTTTTTGACATGCGTTAAAAATTTGCAAAAGTCGTGGGAACATTTCCTACCGTTACGTAACCTAGCGGAACTTGCCTACCCTCGGTTTCTAGGCTGTTAGAATTTCGAAGTGAAAATCACACCACTGCAATTTACAAATTATCCGCGACAGAGCTAGGGGAAATGTGAAACTCCGAAACTCCGAAACGACTGTGTAAATCACAACGATGCATCACTGTTTGTTGAGTTAATCAGCAGAAACTTAATTAGGTTTTGGTTTTTACGCAAGTTTTCGAAAGGATCCTAAAGCGGAACAACGTGCGGACGGAACTATCTGTTAAACGATGGTTGCAATTTCTCCGAAAATTTTATTTTAAGGAGATAGGACAGACACAAACGAGAGCTTGCACGGATGTTGACGAACAGATCTAACTAACCGGTGAATCTTCTCACTTACTAACGAACCGTGATTGATGCACATACTTTCTTTGACGGAAGGACTTTACGCACCACTGCGCTTCCTATTAGATAAACGCTGCAAGCATGAAACCTCGTCCATAGCAAGCGTAAATGTTTTTTTTGCGACTCAGCTAGAATATTCACTACTTTCTACCTGTCAAAAGATAAGATTCGCAGCTTGCTTTAGGGAGGATACACCGATATCTGTCGGCTCATCGGCTGAAATGCGGCTAAAAATAACCTGACAAAGTTTTCTAGAGTCACCACTGGGGAAAACTTGACATCACAGAAGCCTCCTAACTGGAAGTTTAAGGGCTACGCTATATTGCTTTTATTTTGTATTGACTACCCTTTTATTCTTTCGTTTGTTGACATAGTTTGTTTGCAGTTTCTAGGCTAAGTTGTTTCGACATTATCCTAAAGGTAACAGAATGTAATTTTGCGGACATACAAGATATCTTCGGCCGGTCCATGGCAATTCATCGTGAAAGCGAATGCGGCCTATGCTGAGAACCCAATTTTGTTGAGAATCATTAGCCGTGCACAATTTGCAAAAATTAAGAGAGGTACAAAGTAGATAGGACATTTTATCAAGTTATCACCTATTCGAAAGTGGCAGATCGGTTGTACAACTGACTCGCATTTAGGGGCAGGACGTGGGCGCACTTACTCCCTAGTCACGTGGATTCAAGTAGCGCACACAGACGGATAGACGTTTATAGTAGTTATAACTTGTTTAAGGGAAATCTGGCCATTCCCCCTTAACCGGAGACCACCGAATATGAAAGTTTGTGGATACGAATAGCCTTACAGATTTGCAACATTCCCAGTAAGGTTGGAAAGCTCTTGGTGATGTTCTGCTGTTAGCCAGCGTAAATTCGCATTTATTACAATATGAAATGCCTATTCGATATGTGGCTGTTACATGGAAGGGGGTGTGATGTCTTCTGCTGCTTGATGTGAAAAGTAAATCAGTGGGAATAACGCGCCACCCATCCTTTGACCACGGAATTCATATCACTCAGTGATGTACAAACCGACTCCTCAATTGGAGCTTTCTCAGGTGTGAGTTTCACTCATCTTGTGAACCTCTTTCTCTGAGCTGTTTGACATGTATTGACCCACAAAATTTGCACTAAGATGAAGAATTATCGATCTATCAGGAAGTTTCCGTTGCACATCCTACTGATGGCCCTCATCCTCAGGGATTTGACTAAATTGGAGTTTCTCCTTGGGAATACCGTGAGGTTTTCATCATTCCGGATTCTCAAGACTTTGGGGGATATTAGGAGGAGTAGACCTTTTGCCTGTATCGTATGGATGCAATTAGGTGGTTATTTGCTACACCTTATCTTTGTTGTCCTTCAGACCTACCCTCGTTTTTATCCCATGCTCAAGCTTTAGCTAACAGTGGGTCATCCATGACCAGTGTGTACCGAACAGGTAACCATGTCACTTGGGCGACAATTTCCGTTTTTGGCGTTTGAAAGCACTTACTTCCACGATTTGCAAACCCGTGAATCCCCAGTTTTTTTTTAATGTTTGCCTGAGAGGTTGCCGCGTATGTCACCATTGCTAAAACAACCTGTAGCAGGATACCAGACTGGCAGCCAATATGAATAAGCCCATGTGTGGTGTGAAATAACAAACGCTGGTGTTACTTTACACAGCCGTATGGTCGCTTTGGAGAAGTTCGTTTCAGACATAGTGCGGGAGAAAGAAGCCTCGTAACTTACGAAAGCTTCTTTGTTGATTGACAACTCAGAATTTGCCCATGGGTACTACATCAGCAGGAACCATCCTCAGATTTTCTGCAAAGTCGATGCGATTTTTTTGAGCACAGATGCATAGAAGACGGTTTTCCATCAATCTACGCAGGAAATATATCCCAATTGGAATGTTTTGGCTGTGGATTGCAACTTGACTCTGCTGTCTCTTTTCGGATTACCTAAACGTTTCGGATTGGTCAGAACGACTGAAGATTGAAGATGCAAACCTATTGAGTGGTACGGGGGAGTCCTGTACTGTAACGACTCTTACCTAATTGTTTTGTTTCCATATACTTCCCGATGCAGTATTTCTGAATTTGGGATTGCCCACAATTATCTGCATGCTTTCTTCTAGATTTTTTTCCAAACCCCTCCTCTCAATTTAATCCATTTGTTTTTTTATATAAGACTTTTGATTTCAGTGCCCACTTTAAGTGCCTTCAACGCATTGCACATCATCAACAGTGAATAGACGACTGCTGTTTTGGTGAACACACAAACAAGCGGTTGTTATTCCCTTCCAAGTCGGCTTTTGAATGCCTAGTTGATCTCTGTTCCCTGTCACAGCGTACGTGCTGTGGCATCAAAAACAAGCCTGTGAAGCCTTCCTTTACCCCAAAGACCCAGACGGGAGTATGACATCGATTGCAGCAGGAAGTTGTGGCACAACGGGATACTGTTCACCTGGAATTCTCCGTCGCATGGAAATGACCTGATTCCCGAGGGCATTTGCCGTGACTATTCTCCTAATTTAACACGACCGTTGTTCAGATTTTTCTTAGTCGACTATGCTAATCATCATCTACCAATTTTCGTGACCAAAACAAATCTCCGTGTGCATTACCTATACAAACCAACGTCTGTCACGGTGTTCTATTTTGTCGGTTCTCACTATGGCATATCACTGCACGCGCTTAACAATCTCCATGTCTTGTCAAACTACTGTGGTGACGCTCACCAAAATAGGGGCAAAATATACTTTTATGTCATCTCTTCGTATAGTTAAGGTAGAAACCAGAGTAGTCTCGCTGGTAAGAATTCCAGATAGCAACGTTTTCATGTGTACATGACGTGCATTACGAGGAAGCTGTGTTATTGAAATCTGAGAACTGTCTGACAATTGTAACCGAAAAAAAGTGTTCGTATGTAATCTCAAATTCCGAGTTGCAAAATCACGACACTGAGATTCCATTACTTTCAAATCACGGGATTAATCACGTCAGCGAAATTTATGGAAGTTTTCTGTGTGGAACTCCGAGGATTCATGAATTTTCTAGACTTGAAGAATAACTAGGCGGGAATAATTGACGAATGCTGATTATATGATCAAACTGGAAAATTTCAGTCGATAGTTCGTTTTGTGAGTGAAGCCAGTGTATGCTAAAAGGATGAGAAGCAACCATCCATATTAGGGATTATTAGCAGTGCTCGTTTAGAGGAACTCCGGAGAAACTCCGGTTGTTCGCCACTTCCTGGCTTTTCAGCATCTGCAGTGCGAAATCACTATTTCAATTTCCAGGTCTCCTCCATACGATAAGTCTTCACTAGAGAAAGCAGCCATCATATGATTGAATTCTAGGATTGGAGCAAACATGTCTAAGGGCGAGTTTATCACCCTGCGGATCGGCCGCTTGGAAACATGTGCCATAGCTTTCAACTACTAACCGAGAAGTTGCGGGTTCAAATAATCCTAGAAATTCATTAGTTGTGCACCGCCGATGATTTCCAGTAAGCACAGGACTGCTATACTGTGCCTGTTGCGTTTTCATCTTTGGTCGACTTTACGCGTAGGATGAAATAAGGATGGAAAAATACTCGATTGAATAACGCTAAGATGAGTGACAAGTGACCATGTATACAAGGGTTAAAAAGTGGTGCGCCGACGTTCAATACGGTTGGAGCTGCAGGGTGGTTGGAATGACCTCAGTCATTACCAGCTCTGGAACTGGTTGAGCAGGTCTATGACATGATTCTGTTAGGTTGTCGAATACCAGCGAAACGTATTGCAGAATACAAGAAACTCGGTAGCTTCTTGGTCCGGGAGCATTTGGGTAGGAAAAAAGTTGTCGGTCAAGTGGATGCCTAAAATTTTTAAACGTTAGTGACAAGCGACCTCCATTGAATAAGTGTAATTTGAATTTACAGTATTGCTGGCAGGACGGCGCAACTTTGGGGAATTTATCCAGTGTTGATGAAGACCGTTTACACTATTATTATCCTGAGACTAAGCAACGGTCAGTTAAATGGTCGGACTCGGGCTCTTCAAGACCGAAGGACTTAAAGTACTCAGGGAAGACCATAGCCACAGTTGTTTGGGATCAACACGGTAAAACGACTATGTTCCAAATGGTCAGAATGTCGTTGTGACTTTTCGTTTAATATTCGGCAGGCGTTGTAGAAAAGACAGGAAGGTGGATGGGAAAACATATTTTAATTTTTCATGTACCCAAGTCTTAAAAAGAGCTTGTGAAGACACTTGACGTGTTATGAGATTGCTGGAGCGGGAAGGCAGTATTTCAGGGACCATGTATTGAAATTTCTGCAAGCGGTGTAGAAATTGCGGACATTGTTATTTGCTTTGAACTACACAGTAAATGTGGTAAACAACCCGTCATTTGTTTTTGGGTACTCGCGCTCGTAAGCAAAGCGCGAGTACTCAGATCCAAATTTGCGGAAAGTAGTATATGCGAGCCATCTCCCGGATAATTAGACTTGACCTTCTATAAGCGACAGAGCTTGTGACGATTAGCTCTCCTGTGGTGAGTGGTAAACATAAACTCATGCTTGTCTCAGAAAAATGACAATTTTCATTCGCTTTGCCTCGCTTGCTGCGTGGAAGGTAAGTAAGTAAAGCTTTACCATAAAACCTCATAAATATTTGGATCCTTTGACAATTGAGGACATAAAATTTAACAGTCATTCTTTACCCGTAAATTATTTTTTCACTATCTGCTTTTACATTTTACATTTTCCGTAGAATTCTGAGTAGTCTCGAGATGAGCGAAAACTACAGGTCCTTTGGAAAGTTCATAGGAAGGGCGCAAATTCATTTAAAGGATTCCAGGATTTTTTATACAGAAGGCACCGTCAGCTGGAGTTTTCCTCCCCCGTGAAACGATGGATCCACAGCGGTTGGTCAGGATTTGTGCAAATCACTTTGAAATGATTGAGAGAGCCATAGTAAAAATATTACCTCTAGAAAATAGTGGAATAAAGCGCATAGAATGAAAATTCCAGCAAACAGAAAAAAATTAAACTATTTTATGTGACCCAAGATTGGGATGCTACCAGACACAGCGGAGACATCGTTTGATTCTATACAAAAATGAGTGACTGCTTCGGGTTGTTTGGATCTGCTGGTTACACTGACGCGCACCCATGATAAAAATCGCACTCAGAAACAAAGCCATGGGTAAAAAATCCGCGGTAAGTATACGTCCAACGAAATTCATGCGGAAATTGTGTCGTGCAACCGGGAAGTGTAAATGGTCAAGCGTTTTGTAATTTAGAATGGAGTTCCGGGCGAACTTTCTAGTCTGGTTTGTTATTTGTCTCATGACAGAGGGAATTTCTCGGATTCATTAGAATCCTATTTCACCTTACGGGACTTTCATCCGTGGTCAAACATTTGCTTGTGTGAGTTAATTCTTAAAATAAACAAGCATTCACACAACACCCTTTGCCTCCGACTACATGTGTACACCTTGGGCAAGTTCGCGATTGGTCTGGGCTTACATGATTGGCCGAACGACTTTTCAACGAGTGAATGTGTTTACAAGTGGCATACTCAAGACAAAGTACAAACACATGCTGTAGGGCTCTTCCGGATCAAACTTGTGGATGTGACACTTTACTGTTAAGGAGAATGTTGCTAGCTCTTGGAGACTTCGGTTTATGATGAAGCAATATCCACCATATTGACTAACCCAGCGGATAAACCATCGACCACAAATGTGATATTCCATCAACCAGTCGACTTCGTCTCTCTGTACGTAACAGCCCCTTCCTCCACTATTCCAATATGGTTGTTGGCCTTTTTTAAAACTCAGCCAGCCTTCTGATGTGATCAGTGTTGCTCGTTTTGTTTTGTGAAGTTGCAGTAGGAAGGTAGTATTGCAGTGATATGCATCGAATCTGTGTATGGCTACGTAGGATTATCTGAAATTCAAAGTCACCACAATCAAATCATGTAAAAATGCTAGGTTTTGATCAAAGCTGGTAGCAAGAAAACTGAAGACTGTTAGGGGTAATGGGAAACATTCCGCAAGCTGTTCATCTGTCTGATGGAACTAACCGGTAGGGGCATTTCCGGAATGTTTTGTAGTTGTGAATTTGTCCCATGTTACTTCATTCACTTATTTAATTTTGTGTCTTAAGATCGCGTGCTTTTTCCGCTTGCTAGTATCATAACAATACAATGTTAGCATACTTCAATGAAAGTGAACCTTGATCACTGAACTTTTGAAGTTGCTCTGCCGCCTTTATACCTGGTATTTACCAATGTGATGTACCACCGAAAGTGTGTAGCTCCCCTTAAAATATTACCTGTTAACCTGTTCATCAAGCTTTCAAGCTTTTTGGCCTGGTGTGAGAAAATTTGTCATTTCCCTGCTGAATGGAACATCGCATTCAGCATTTTGAGCCAAATTCGGTTCGACTAGTTTAAAAGATATTGGGTATCACGGTTGATTGGATAAATGGATGAAAACAAGTTGACCTGTTACCTAGAGGAATGTTTCCATGGGGACTTTGTCATGTAAGGCAGGAATCATTGTACGGCTATTTCAACCCTATGGGGAACCATCAGCAGTGTACATTTCATGAAATCCCAGGGAGATTGAACCTAGCATCCTCTCGGCTGGTGGTTGAAGACTAAATCATTCGGCCACGATTTGCTAATCGGCGGTAAGTTTAGTTCGCACTTAAACGGAATAACCCACCACTCCCCCGTTACTCAGGGAATTCACCTCACTTGGTCACGTGATGACCGGCTCATAGAGTGGTGCTCCTCAGACGGAAAGTTTAGCCGTCGTGCAAATCGTTTCTCCATCGGACCTACTTACGGTGTGTAGATGCGTACCGATTGCAAATGCCTGACATTCAAGTGGACTGCCATCTCTCCCAGTCAACATTCCAGGAATTCCTCGAGAGAACACTTCACAGGTAAATCTAGCTACTTCATCCGGTCACGCGGGACTACCTCACATCAGAACAGCACCATAGAACAAACGACATTCAAGAATTATAACCATGATTTGGACGACCGGTTTCACATGAAACATTACAACTACCCGTCATTTATCTCCTCCATATTACGGGTAAATGCACAAGTAGGAATTACCGCGCAATAAACGGTCCGATTCCGACTTCATCCCATTGTTCCACATACATGTGTTTGTGCATGGTATACATGCGCGGTAGGTTGTAAACACATTCTCCATCTGTCATGTCACCAGGAATTAATTATTTCAGGGATAACTCTACGACAAGTCCGTATTGAATTCAGCTGATTGTTCCGTTCCCCGGCACATGCACATGCATGTGTGTTCACAGTTGAACAGAAGGGATGGACAGTGGGACTGGTACGTGTTGCTCTGCTTCAGCATATGTGAATCACGCAGTGTTGCTTTTCGTGATGAATGTATTGGAGACGTTTACATATCTGAACAATCCACGGTACAAGTAGGTGTACGTCACCGGTGCACTCTTGGGGAATTTTACATATATCCGATTATTCCGTGCCATGTTTATTCTTCATGATTACACGCAGTGAAGATGTACACAAAAAGATCCAAGGGGCACTACTTAAAGGCAACAAAACAAAGCCAAACTTTGGGGCATACACGTAATCCTGCACAGGCTATTCGGCGTATTTGGCCATAAAAACGAAATAGAACAATCTGAATGTATGTTGAGATAACAATCGATATCAAGCGAATCTTCTGCTACTGACCTAGGTCACTTATTGCCTCAAGCCAAACACATTCATCACCTTTTTGACTACAGTCAAGGAGATCAAAGGAATCCGCTGAAACACATCGTACAGGCAATATTTCCAATCCTCGATTAAGTGATATTTTAAGGCTTCCTTGTAGGACCTCCAGGGCACGTATCGTTTCATGCATGGTGCCTGTGCGAGTGAACAGTAGAGGCCTCAAATCTTAAATTTTAGTTGTGCAGTCTTTACATTCATCGTTATCATGAGATTCTCTAATCCACAAATCGTGGCCGAACCTCGTTATTAGTCACAAACTATTCAGACCACGTGCATGCAATACTTGAAAGATGCTGACAGTGCAGTGCGCGGGTCTGGTTGGAATGCTGTGATACGCCAGATGATCTTCTGGAAGGTCTACTCTCCCTCGATAGATCAGCTGGTCACCTGTCACAAGTTATGCTGGTAGGCCATGTAATTAATACGCCAGAGGTTCGTTTGCCTTGTAGAATCCTCTTCGCCTAAGATTGTGTTGGATGGAGAAGAACTGGGGGCGTTCAGTCCATGATTTCGGAATGAAATATGAAATTCCTTGCCAGTCAACTGAGTCACGTTGTTAACTACAGGCACTTCAGTTGGGGACCGCGGGACAACACAAATTAAAGATTAGTGACCCTGTCGGATAGTGTTGTGTCATGCGGCCAATGGTGGGCATGCATTAAGTGAGTAGCTCTCAATTCCTGCCACGATGAACGGATGGATTCATTTGTCGCAAATGAACACGTTGGGCCGTCGTCAGCAACGCATGGCTTTCATTCCCTTATCGTCTTTCTAGGTGAATAAACCTGTATCAGCTGGAACAACCGCACTTTGATGCACGGTTTGTGAGCTTATTGACTGGCTTACCGATTGAAGTATTGCTTATACAATCAGAGATCTCTGCTGTTAGTCCGTCTGCTCGCTGTTGGTCTCCTTGATAAGCTAAATCCGGAGGAAAAATATTCTATTCAGCATAGCTTCCCTCCGCAGCCTGCAAGCCCAACCACCACGACAAATTAGTATCTCAAAAGTGACAAAAACTCAGCTGGTTGTATCAGCCTTTATTTTGGGAATCTCTCACCACTGTAACACTTAAATGGATTACCACTGGATTGTTCGATTACCAGTGGACCACAAAGTGGGTGACTATATCCATGTGCACGTTGAACGAGCACCCTAAAGCGAGATTACTCCCGATACCTTTTGAAGGACAATTGGTCTAGAGGAAACCTCCCACCTTGGATTCCTTTTATTAGATTCTTGGCAGAAAAACATCGATTTCTATTAGGTAGACCATTCTATGTACGACATGACACGAGTTTATATTTTGATTATAATTGTGACCTTAAAATTATCCCCTGGTTTAATCAATACCATCACTGCAGTTCTTTTGACCACATTTGACATTTATTTTGCCGTTCGCTAGGTGCATCAAACATAGGTGTGATGTTTTTCTACTGAGCAGAAACACATGGCTAAAGACTCATCTTGTGACTAGGGTGTTCATAATCAGGATGAATGTTAAGTGCCCCTCTGTTATGTGCATCAAATTGTAACGTTTTGCGCCAAACCAGATCACAACACAATTTCATTATGCGAGGAAATCGTTTCGAAGGCACCTCTTGTACTAGTATGGCGATCCCGAAAATATTTCCACCCAGCTTTTGGAGAAGAATGTATCACTTCGTAGAGTGGTGCATCGTTGCGTGTAATCAAACACCGCTTTATCGAATGGTAGTCAACGCAAAGTTCGAGATCGTTGTCCGCATACCATTTTTAACAATACGTGGTCCTAGGAAGTCTCTACTGTGATGCATTTTTGTGGACAAGGATACTAACATCACATACGATGGAGGAATGCTGCCCAAGCCAATGAAATCCAACATTTTATATACTTTCCATCTGAAAGTAAGGGAGTATTTGACCGTAAGGACGCGACTTTGATGCAGTTCACTTGAGTCAAAAAGTACTAACGAACTTGCATCTCAGATATCCCGCTTTCCGATATACTAGTCTAAAAAGAGAGCTGAAAGAAGGCTAAAAACAGTCCAGAAAGAGGACCTTTTAGGCATCATAAATTGAGCCTTACGCAGTTGGATCGGTGGATTCTGCAAGAAGTGCAGTTGTGTTTGCAATTCTCCAGCAGATGACTTAATTGTCAATTTTTCAACCAGTCGGTCAAAGATTTTGGTGAATCCAGCTCACTCTGATGGCTAGTGAAGATGCCAAAAAATAGAGCTACACACCGTTTCGCACAGCAACTGGAGTCGCATTTGCCCTAACTCTCGCATTCTGTTCTACATAACAAACAGGTGATTATAGCATGATTCTTGGTAGTGCTCGGAAGTTTCGAGGCACCAGAGCCATAATATTTGTGTTAGAATATATGAATCACAGGTTTAAGTACCTAAAGTTTAACGTCGACGAAGTTTATTCTCCTTAAGAACAGTTAAAGCAGCTGTTTTTCATGAGCCCAGAGACGTCATCCGATTTTTTAAATAGGGCATGAAATCCCCACATCGTTAAGGTTACTTTGCTTTCGCGGTAAACGTCAGGATAAGTCTGGCAGTTGACAGTTTCGACCCAACAAAACGAACAGAGTTTGTTACCGCTGATTCGTTGCTTGAGACAGGACAACGGAAGTCGATTGAAGAGATCGTCGCTGATAGAGATGACGACCAGAACAATGAAAAACTTAGGTTAACGCGAGCAAACCAATTATAATTTGACAGAACTAGATGTTCTAATACGAAGTAGGCTTTTTCAGAGCTATGAATCAAGCCTATTGTTAAACAATATATGAAAGATTGTAGCCTCTTGCCGGAACTATTCGTGGGCACACATTTTTGGTGGAAATTTGTTTAACTGGTTTTCTTGCTGAACACTCGGGACCGTCTTCTTCATTTTCCTCATGTTTGCCGCATGTAAGCTTCTTTTTTGGTTGGAAGGAGTGATTATTAACAGGTTGGATTTGTTATACGCATGACCTTAGTTACTGCAATTGTTGTCAAGGCAGTCTGTGTCACTCGAACAAGATAAACCAATATCTATTAAAATGCGGTTTCAGCACAAAAAATTTATGACAGAAAAATGAACAACTGAATCGACGTCGTCAGAGCTGTTCAACGTTCAATTTCCAGTCAGCTGCTACCCGATTACAAATAGTTTACAAAAGATTGTAGTGCAGCTTCTCTAGTTATCTGCACGCCAAGTTTTTGTGCTCAACCGATTTTACTACGGTTGCTAAACTAGACCAAGGTAAACCTGCCTTACTACCGAAATCAAACAGTATCACTGTCAGCATTTTGTACTTTAAACTCGACGATTTTAATGGTAGCTTCGATTCTTGATTCGTTTACATTGATCAAGAGGGCGTTTTGTGGTACGCGCAGTGGCAGTTTAATGACTTTCGGTTTTACGGGATAAAAACATTTGAATAAAATAAATCTACCGGTTATTCTAGGTCAGTAGGAGATCTTGAACTGTGAAAAAATGCCCAAAACGCAACCTTGCATGAAGGTATGAAAAAACTCCGCCTTTTGGTTGTTGACCTGTTTGAGGAGCTTTGCAATTAGCTTGTGAACATCCCGTTGCCGAAAAAGAGCTACTGAAATATTCCACTTCTCACGGGGGTGGAGTGGGGTGCAGAAAGTCAGGTCTCAAAACCCCAATCAGGGACACAAAAACTTGAAGTCTTTCATGAAAAAAAGGATGCAATCACTGTCCAGTCGCATTCTGTCAAGTGCCTGAACTCGGCGAATCTCAAAGAATTAAGAAAATTGACAACCACATGTAGTTCAGTCCTTCCAAACTTTGGTCCTCTTGCCGGTATAAATCTGTGGTTGAAACTGCTTTGGCACCTATGAAAGATCTTTCTCCCGCATCGGCTTGAAATTTTCAAACTCTATGTGAAGAATATCAGTGAAAGACGCTAGTAGGAAACGAGCTGTTTGGCTTGCAGACTTTGGTCTTTGCCATTTTTTTATGGAGTTAGAGATTGTCTGTATTTTTATATATTCTTGACCTTAATCATCCACTTGTACGGTGTTTACTTCACTCCGTTGAACATCCTATCGGTAGTAGTGAGTCGCGGTGTGAACTGACTTAAAAACCTTTGGCGAATTTTGGCACAACTGGCTGGACGAATCCCTCTAGGGCCATGTTTATCCGTTTATAGTCATACGGTTGAACATAGTGGTGTTGTTCGTTGTGTGCCATTGACATGCCCTCACACTATGTGAGTAGCCCCAGTCCAGATATGACATGCGCGGACAGATTAGCGATAGCCAACAACACTGTGAGACCACTCAACTAACCAATGGATTGAACTTAATACTATCCTAATCAAGACGCGCACCGTCCTGAACCGGCTGATGAACAAAAGGTTTCTTGAGATGAACCTCCCTTTTTGAAAATGTCTGGAACACATCAACATACTAGGATTAAACAGCCCTTCGACATTATCCCAGTCACCTGTCCATGCCAGTGATACTCCCGGAAGATCTGCCGTATGTATTGTACAGAGTAATTTCTCCTTCTGAATAGAAATTTCGATGAAAATCAAGAAGAAGGATCAGGCGAATACACGACATTTTATTGACTGTCTCTACGACCTTCTTTTACTCTGCCATCTATAAATCCAAATCGAAATACACTTCATTGTTGACTTTCAGTCCAAACTTGTCCTGCACTGGTGAATCGTGTGAAATGATTGATGTGCCTGGATATTTTCTGAATAAAAATGACTTTACAGGTAAGGTATGTTGCAGAGTTGTTTCCAGGAGTCATGAAGAATGTGACTGTAGACATCGTAGAACCATAGCGTTATCTGGAATGAAACCGGAGGTTTAGAAGAGAGACTTTCGAACAACCGGATTCTGGCAACAGCACAGTGGGTAAATCCCAAAATAAGGACATATGGACAAAAGCCTCTCAAGTACACTTTCAAGAATTCCTGTTAGTATTTCTGAGGCAGATGCCAAGGTGAACAGATCGAATAGGGAGGGTGTGAATTCGTTTTCCCGAGAAACAAAGCATGAAATCGTCAGAAGTTGAACTACACCCACTTACAGCTCTCTGTCGTCTCGGCAATCGACACAACATTGTGCTTGTTACAAAAACGTCCGAAACTAGAGCATTTCGTGTCCGGAATATTCTACTGAGAGGTCAGCAACGAGCAGCTGGCTCGGGTAGATTGGACTGCGTACCTTTTATTCAAGTGAGACATTGGCGAGAAATATGTATTGTAGAGAACAACTCTGCACTCACGTTTCAACGTAATGGGACTCCATGTGTGACCTCGGGAAAATAATCTGTATTGCCATTTACAACTGCTATTTGTAAACGCCTTCTAGGTGCACCACTTTAACTAAAACCTATCACACCGTCCGGGAGCAAAACACCTGTGTGTGCGTGATGGATTTTCAACATGAGGGACAATACGATTATTACTGTGTAAACGCCCAATATACCCAACTACAGATAAGTTCTGCTTTTTACCGAGGAGCTTCATTTCAGAGCACCCAAACGGCTTATCACATCAATTTATCTCTTGAATAAAGGGGAGGATCACGATGTGGCTAAAATATTTATTTGTCAATATGACATCTCTAGCCTCCTAACAAGATATGACTACAAAATCAACCTCCAATAAATGGGTCGATATCAGTAGTTCAGAGGAAATACTTCGTAATGCATGATTTATTTAGTCTACCATTGTGGAGGACAAACCCCAAGCAGAACTGTCCCCTTCGTTTCGAAAATGTTCACTCTATTGCGTAAATCATCCTTGTTTGGATGACTGACTTTTCATTTTTTTGTTCTCGGGGGTCCCGTTTTTCACTATAAGCCACAGCCGAGAAAGAATGAATCCGAAATCTTTTAACTGTTCGTTGCAGTTCTGTTTAAACGCAAAATTTTGGACTGCAAGGTGATTGTACTGTTTGTTCCGGAGTCTTATCATCACTACTGTTGCTGTTCCTACATGGACAGAGTGTTTCGTGCACGGTTACTAGAGAGGTTTTACTAGCACGAATAACACCCATTCCACAAAAGCCAAACTGCTCAAAGCAGGTCCTTTTATTATTCCCCCGTGCATGCTCCATACGAAAACAGAATGCGTTATTGTCGTTATCGAAGGTAACAAAACGTGACATTTGTAGGCCTTCGTCAAGATCGATACTGGTTATAACCACACGTTACAGGGAATGTCGAAGGTCACTATAACCTGTTTTACATGGAAAATCACAAAAGCTTGAGTAAGGACTTAGATATACATGGATGCTGGATGTGGCCGGCACCTGGAACCTCTCGTTTGCCAAACAGACTACCGACTGAGATATCGCGAAGTATGCGCCACATTTTACTTGTGCGCATGAGGTCCAAATTGATTTGTTCAATTCAGCTGACTAGACCATGCCCTTGAAGGCGACCATTGAGCTATCTTCTTACTTCCACAGTTAGTAAAAGGATGCTATCACTCAGATGCTCAAAGTATCTCAGTTTGCTTTGATGGAGAAAATAAGGGGACTAGTGTAGTTTTGGAAAGCAACACCGGTGTGTATACTGAATACAGAAGGACAAACGCTCTTTGACGAACTCGAACCCGTGACATCCTACTTGCTATGAAGGCATTCGTGCCTATCGTGCTCACATGTCTGGTTAACTAGTTCATTGCTAAATGAAAGCAGAATCACTTAACTACTCTTTACAGAAGAAAATCAAAACAATAATACACATTAGCATCGGATGTTCAGAATAGGCTGATTTACCTTGAATGGTTTTCAGTTGGTCGATATCCTTGCTCAAACGGTTGGTCAGTAATGTCACGTAAGCTGTGGGTTTGATGAAGGGAATAGAATAGTGAGTGCTAAGGCAGCGTTTGTTTAATTCCAGTACAGCGTCTGCCGAGTGACCGAAAGCGGACTATTGTCAGCTGTATCGTTTTATTCATCAGATCACGTGAAACAGGTAGCGTGAAGTAAATTAATGGGAATCACTCAACACGGTCACCGTGGCAACGGCAGAAGCCGTTGAATCAAACACCTGCACTTAGAGGAGCTTGAATGTGTCGGTTAACAATGGGTTCCTAAATGTACAGTGCTGATTGCTCTACATAGGAATGAAGCTGCGTTCCGCTATTCCGTATTTTGGGAATGAGATTACGAATGGCAGACTAAAATTATCTCTATTTGTTTCAAAAATCTGGTGAGAACAGAATGAGGGAGTTTTGCCATTAGATTTAAAGTCATGGGGTTGTTCGTGGTTGTGTTTATTATTGTGTGAATGGTAACATACTTACATAACATGTTATGTTTTTCTCTGTTGGCTCGTTCCAGCAGTCGTCGGTGTTCTGTTATCCACTTTGGTAATGTCTGAAAACGAAACGGGCTGTCATTAATTATCAGCCAAGACGAACACCCGCCTATGCTTACAAGTCTATAAATGTGAGTAAAGAAAGCGAGACAAGAGACTCACACGCAAATTTTCCACAGTTTCCAATATTATTTTCTTTGAAAAACCCGTCTGGTAACGGAGGTAACTTTAGAGATTCATTATTAGACTAGTTGCATGTCATAAAGTTGATAATTGTTTAAGTCAGTGTGCGGAACAGCCTCACTCCGTTGATCTATATGAGTCGGAGTGGAAGGAAAGCGTTCTCTACAAAGCAAACCGAATCAGTTCCCTCGAGAGTATCGGGGAACGTCAAATAATAACTGTTTTTACTCATATGCTACCCCTCCCTTTCAGACCTTCCAGTGTACTGGAAGTTGATCGCGTGCCCACTGATTTCTCTCCTCAGTTTGCAAAAACCCCATCGTCACCAGCCGATGGGACATAATAAGTGCTCGATTGTGTGCGTTTATCCTGTTCCAATCGAAAGAGGAGCAAAATTTCTCGGACAGAAGCTACTCAACGCACCAATCAGATAATCGAAATACAGACCAGAATGCAACAGCAACAGAAACGGATCAGCGGAAGTTCGAAGTGTGTTTCAGTAAGACAACCATGGCAATAGATATCACGGAGTCTTTGAAGACCATAGCAGGTGAGGAGAAAGTACCACTCCAACTGCTTACTGATGATGTCCCCTAGATTAATGACGAAAATAACTGTCATGCTCGGCGAACACCTCAACAGCCCACCGGTGGTCCGGCAAGTGACAACCCTGCAGGCTGTATTCCATCGTTAAAGACCGTGTACTCAGTTAATACCTCGTCATTGGGAAAACCTGTAGGACTTCCGGGAAGTGACTTGATGACGAGTTCCAGTATATTTGAAATGGCCCTCTATAAATGGACATTTTTGGAAACGTCAAAATCATTCTAGATGTCAATTCGTGCCACCGCCTAGCTCAGATTCTGTGTTGTCAACTTTTTTCACCCATAGGGATCAAAGCTTTTACTTGATATTCCATTCTGCGGTTGCATCTGTGTAGTTTTCCTAACGGTGGCCGCTTATTTCCTGCGTGATTCCGATTTATTCTCATTCGTTTGGTCTGTTTGAGACCCTTTTTGAACAACTATGTCACGTGACACGTTATTCGGCTCTCATTGAGATTAACTTGAAAGTAACAAATTATCTTGCGATCAAAGGGTTTGAATGGACCAGCGTGGCACAGGACGCAAAGAAAAACTGCATACTGCTCAGCATGAGGGAGAGGAACCCCGACCAACAGCATCCAGTGGTATCTTTTCAGTTGACACCAGAAAGCTCGTAACAGAATCAGCAAATGTGACGCACAGCTCAATTGGTTTATTGATAGTATCCTACCCTGATTGTGAAAGGCTGATGGGTAGAGGAAGTACAAAGAATTTTCGCCGATTAACAAAGGTTCCTCAAAACATATACTTCCTGCTAATACACGAGAGTGTGCGTCACTGGATTGAAAATTGAAATGCTGTCACCTTGTATGGACAGAAGTAAAATGTAACTGGGTCAACAAACCAGCCATCCAGTCACATGAGGCAGTCAGAGTAACCTAAACTGGTAGATGTAGGTACATCACACGGTGTATACCCATTGTTTCTTGTGTGAATACATGTGATCAGTGCTGTTGATCATACGCAACAGGAGTGTATAACATTTCTTAGAGTGGTACATTATCACTACAAGGATTGGGCTTTTCCAACTAAATACGCTTTCGTCGCTGACTGATTACTCGGCCCATTAGAAATCCTGAAAGTGAAACTAAACTTGGAATAGATTTAGGTTAATAGGTATTTCAAAAAGTCTGGGAGACTTGGCTTTTCTGTTATGTAAATTGATGCTGCGACTGAATGAGTGAATGACATTTACGCGTGCCTGTGCAATTCTTCTAATTTCAGTGTATGTCTGCACACGCACGGCATCAAGAGAATGGTGGACAAACCCGCACATTTTAACACCAAGCGCCACCTACCTTTATCAGTTCCTCGTGCTTTTTGATGACATCGTGTTTTTGTTTTTGAAGTCGTAAGAAACGATGCCGTCTAGCTGACACGTTCGTATTGCACTTCGGTGTGGATGTTGCACTCTGCAGAGGAGAACGAGGAACAGGAAAAGGCACCAAAGCAACAACAGACATTCTTAACCAAACTGGGGAGTAACAAATGTGGGGTGAAAAACGGTTTGGATACTTGACGGTGTAGTACCTGGGCGCCAACGTACATAGGTGGCACAAGATGGTCATTGTGCGTTTGTACAAGTAAACGATCATGTCATTTTAATGTACTAGTCAGAAAAAACAGGTTCTTTGTTCCCTGAGTACCTAACCTGACGTATGCATCTCTCACCGACTAATTTGTGTAACCGCTTCTTGTTAAATATAACAGAACAAGGCGAGCATTCTGTAAATCACAGTTCCGTTTCCGATTTCTGACTACGCAGAATAACAACAAACGATTATCAGAGGTGATAACTGAGTTATACATTTGAGTGCTGACGCAGGCTATCACTTTATTCAAAGGTAATTGTCGCCTGTTTGACGTTTTGTCCTCTGACAAAATCACATTTTTGTAAAGAAGTGAGCGGGCTCTTATGAATGAACACCACTAAATGAATGATGTGACCAGTGTTGATTGTCGACATCCGTGCCACAATCCCTCAGAAATCGATAGAAGATTCGACAAAACGTGCTGAGTGACCTGAAGCGGTACATCCATTATCTAATCCAGCATAAAAGAGCGAGAAAATTGGAGCAGAATGAGGTAACAATTTTCCAGAACTCTCCAAATTGTGCATTTGGCGAGTGGGTAACGTTCCGTTTCTTTGTGACTGCCGCAGAAATCATCTGCGTCTTCAGTTAAATGTGGCGACAAACTGCCTCATTTCAAAAAATTCTTGTGAGCCAGAAAGTTTTGAGTTTCACACTTCTGTCAGAATTTTCGTTTGCTCATCATGGGTCTAGCTTTGGTCAAGGCAAATGAGTTAGGACTCTGGAAAAGTTAATCACGCAGGGCCGTTCGATTTTGGGACTTTTCATGTGGGCATATAGTGATACGTCACGTGCAAAGTTTGCTCAGAATTCCAGAATTCTGAACATATCATCGTGCGCCTGACTACCGCTTTGCTTAGTTGATAAACTTAAGCTGGTAAACAGTCAGGTAAAGCCAGTCAGCGGTCAGAAGTTTCTGTGGTCGACACTGTGAAACGCACGGGACATACTCCGTGGTAGATCAGCTAGGGATCGAACCATACCTTTATCGTTAAGATTCTCATGACGGAGGATTCCTTGTAAAGAAGGGTGGTTAGTCAGCTGAACCATAGTGACCGTTAACCACTCTCTAATGAATTAACAGCTGACTCGAACGAGAATCACACCTAACCGACAGTTCTAATTGACTGATTGGATGACTGATATGTACCTATTCTCATAAGAGACGATTGTTAACGTCTCGACCCATCCACTTGTTTGTTAGCTCCCAAGTACTGCTGACGACTGAAATCCGCCACCTTGACCTGGCATAGAATTCAACGGAAGCATGTACCAGGATCCGGCAAGTGTCAGGATATGACTACCTGTGCGGATATTACAAGGACAAAAACAAAGAAAAGATGTAGAGACCACCGGAGAATAAACAGAATTTAGACATATTTGGCTGCTTAAAGATAACCGTATAGTTCAAGTATGTGTATCCGTCGGAAACCGCGTACAGTGGCATCTCCGTCACGAAGAGACTGGACCTTACCGTGGGGTGGCGGTTTGCGCACCTCAGTGACCCAGTGAGCTATACTGGGGAGTGTCCCGCGACACTCGCAGAGTCTCTCATACCAGGTTGGTCAATGGGTAGAGGTTTGACGAACACAGTCTCCTGTGTTCCGTAAAATCGGTAATGTACTTGCATTTCCAGCCCAACACCGCTGCCTTGCGGTTAGGCTTTTGAGCCAAAGGCTTTGGTTGAGGACCCTAATCGTCCTTCTGTCTAGGTGTGGGCGCCG
>SJOL01007788.1:613283-648184 GCA_004794785.1 Opisthorchis felineus | reverse complement strand
TTCAGGATGGCGCAAACCGCGAGGTGGACAACGTATGACTTGGCAGAAGAGCGTGAAAGAGATCAAGAAGAGTTTGGGTGTTGTTGGTGTTGTACACCTTCCAGGATGGGGCCTCCGTGACCCCGCCTGTGCTTGGCTGGAGACGTTGCAAGAAATGGCGGCTAATCGATGTCAGTGGCGTTCGTGCTGTCAGTTTCTTTCCAGATTGTCTGATTGAGCGGTTGGAGGTGTAGGCACCTCAGAACGCTTGACATAGGCCAGCACTAGGTCTCCTCTCTCACCCACTCTTTTTCTCTCCTTTTCACTCTAGGGCTTTAAGTATAATTAGACGAACCTTATGGTTGTACAGCAGTGAAGCATCGGTGTCAACACTGATGTTGCTGTCTTTGATGATGATGATGATGACAGTGGCATCTCAAAAGAGACGGCGACGAGTATGACCAAAGTCGTCCTCCCAAAGAAACGCTGTTTAGGGAGAAGTTGATTGTTTTAAATGATTGTTTTATGCATACAGCCCTGTATATTCGGTCGCATCCGAAGAACACTGACCTAGTTTTAATTGCCACTGTGTCGTTAATGCTTTGTTTCAATATGTTCAGTCTGTTGCTTCAATATCTTCATGGACTCAATGTGCGGAAAGTAAATGGATGTGAATAGCGCTGACTGCCATTCCAAGAGCAAGGCGGCCATTTCATTTTTAATGCTGACTGTTAAGAGAAACGTAACAGTTATTTCCAGGCCGATCTTGTTGTCAGTTTCTATCCTGATTGCCTGAAGGAGTGTCTGGAGGCGTAGGCACCTCGGAATGATTGTAGTAAGCTGGCATTAATTCCCTTCCTCGTCCACCTTTATTCTTTTCTTCACAATAAGGCTTTCAAATAAATCATGGTTGTACGGCAGCGAAGCATCGGTGTTGAATACTGGTGTCAGGCTGTCGATGATGATGATGAGTCCAAACTATTTGACTTGCTTGAATATCCATTACATGACATTCGAGAGATTCGTCGTTGTCGTCGTATTGCAAACACACTTTGAAATTAACGCCACTTGCTATTCACCCTCCTGATTGCTATGGTTGCTTATTCGGGAAAACGAATTATACAAAATCGAGGATTTTATACTTTAGTTCCTTGAAAGTGGTGGGTGTTAGCATAGGTTCCCCACGATTCAAAGTGGGTCCCACTATCACTCGATACCGGAGTTACGGGACCAGGTAAAACTAGGTCAGCTAGTGATGTCCCCATCAACCATAGCGTTGGTTACCAGCTGAAACCCATCGTAGGAACTGGGGTTCTTCCCAATCTATCTGGCCAGCTAAACACCAGGCTTATTGTGGTCTGAGAAGACAGTAAGGTCAAACTTGCAGAATTTGGGTCAAAGGGACAATCAGCAGTAAAGATTTTTCTCCAAATGTTTTCGCTGAAAGAGGGAATCCCTGTGCCAATTTCTTTTGCTTTCCTTCTTTTAATCAACCCGATGTGTAGTCAAGACATTTTCACTGGACATCCATACAGACAAACACATACCAGAAATATCATTGTACCGCAGAATGGCTATTGTTCTTGATTTCTCTTATTAACGTTGAAATGGGACTGAAAATATGCCAGCCGTTTTTTATTGAAATTACCTGGGAATGGCAGTATGGTATTATCCGTGTTAGGACGTTCTGGCATTTCGTACAGTGACGCAATGGGAAACTTAAGTGCCTTAAACGTAACTGAAAAAACCGATGTGAAACTAAGGTAACTCAAGGGCTGTTCAGTTTCTGGCATGAAACCCAAAGTATTTCACACCCACTCTAGGAATCTGGATTAAATATCACATCAACTTTGTACCACTGTCGAAGGACACTGAAATTCTTGTCAGACAGTCTGAAGAAAATCACTGCGACACCAGGTGAAAAGTGCAGACATTTTATAACGTGGAAAGGGATAAATGTTTTCCACCTTATAAAAGATTATCTCACAGGCAAGAAATTGATCGACAAACCAAGTGAGCTAAACCGAACTGATTATAAAATATGTGATTGCACTCTTGCTTGTCGTCACGTTGTGTGCCTTGCATCATTCTCAGTTAACCAGTGCGGATGTATAATGTCCCCGATACAGGTTTTCAACCACAAGTGTAATGTCTTCGTGAGACTTAATTGCGTTTATCACTCATGGTATTCACAATATACCGCACATTATTGCACAATATTGTCGCAATATATTGCCTTTGGCAGGATTTAGAAATTTGGTGTGCAATACGAGGTCGAATAGTTTAGGTTTCAAAAAGCACTTGAAGGACTCGCATAGTAACTGTTATGATGGGGACTTTTGCTTAGTTCTTCAGGCTAAAATTCACGGTTACAGCGAGGCGCTTACAAAACTTGTTCCCTGAGGACAGGATGCTCTCACCGGTTGCCGGATGGTAACTGCGTTTTTTGGTGTCTTCTCCCAAAACCTACTCATCTTGCCAGAAACAGAAGTGTGAAGTTAATTCAGTAATGTCTGTGTTTACGTTTGCATTATTTGACCTAACAAATTCCTCTTTATTATTGGACGTGTAACAGAAAAGTTCTCACAAAAGACAGAAAAGATTAGTCACACGCTTTCACGTGAATTGTGAACCGTAGTGGCTATTGTCGACATGGTCGTCCCTACACATGACTGTAAATCCCACTATTGATCATGAGACAAAGCCGTTCCTGGAGTAGAGAATACTGCCATCATTTAGCTGGGCTGTCAAGGCCAAGTATGACGTTATTCGATAGACATTTTTGTGGTAAAGTTCTACAAGGGGGCTAAGAACTTTCACAGGTGATGGTGGCTTGTCAGAAAACACTACGCAGCTGGATATATACTAATGTTATTTGAAGTGCAGGCACCCTGCACTGGATTGTCTTAATTTCTAGGTGTAGTAAACCGCCACTGCACCCGTTTATCAGTGCCATATTTTTATTGTGTAATCACCGTTAACTACCGACAAACATGCGGGTCTGCTATTTCTGTACGTGATTGTGACGCTGAGATGACAGTGTTCCTTATTAAATGTTGAATTTACCGCGCAACTGGCCAGTTCGCAGTTTCGAGATTTGGTGACTTGTATTCATCAAAATCTGCTCACTTGCAAGTTAGCTGATAAAATCCCTACAAGAACAGTTCGGCGAGTAATCTCATCTAGAAAGATTTAATATGCTGCAGAAGCTGGTTTTAGAGGATGCAAAACCATCGCGCTTCTGTCTCAGTAGATTTAATCTTATGGTTGTGAGGTATTTTGTACTGCCACCAGAAGAACATACGTGCTGTGGAAAGCAACAGAAGTTTAACAACTTTCCCAAGAATTACCTCTCACATAAAACTGCACAAATAGCAATCTGCGTCTGGTGGTTGTTACTACTCTTGGGTTTGATTGATCCGCCTCAAAATTCGATAGCATGAGACAAATAAGTATGCAGAGATAGGATTTCTAAACTTATTGCTTGACCGATGGCTCACAGGTATCAACCTAAGTGGTCCGGTAAAAACATCCAATACCATATTGCATGTATAAGGCGTTCTACTGGCCCACACTACTCGTGAAGCATCCCCGCATAGAACCTAGTCGGCAATCCTGGCAAGTTACCATACAACTTAGTTTTATTAATAGCGGTTAACCATGCTAAAGTATTTAATGAAGGTAGGCGGGTGTGAGCCAGCAAATTCTATTTGTCCAGTCAGACTGTTTGTCACTGTTTGTTCCCCGCTGACAGCCACATGATTTTCCAAATTCTTAGCCTTGTTTCATGCGTGCGATGATTATTATGATATCCTTAAAAAGTTAAAAAATCTTGCACTGCGACGTCAGTTGCCAAATTCCTTAGACCGGTCGGCACAATAAATATTGATCGAGGAGCATACATTGTAGTCCCATTTACGGTTTTGTAAATCCAAGGAAGATTGCATCGGTGAACTGCCTTGAAGTTGGTGTTTATAAATCTGACATATGACATTCAATGGTTTAGACACAACTACATACTTGAAGGTGTTTTGAAACTAGTGGATATATATACATAAAATTTTAGAACTGCGGTTTTTATGGTAGTATGTTTTCTACAGAAACGTAGGGAACCGGTGTGGGCTGAGCTGTGAAGTTGTGCCTTTCTGTTTCGTACAAATGCGCAAAAATTTGGTTAACGCATAAATCCCCTCACGTGTTTTTGGAAAAATGTTTCTTTACACAAATTTACTCGTACTACCTGTTACGTTCAACTTAGCAAGAGACAAAAAACACTAGTTCACATACCATGGTCAAGTAGTGGTAGGAGTACCATCCAGTCGTCGACTTTCAAAATGACTTTTTCGCGGAATAACTCTCAACACGGTACTGATATCCCTTGTCATGTCTAAATGAGCACACACCATCTACTAGGATGTGCACGTAGGTCGTCATCCACAAGTATTCAAATGGAGATTGATTATATTTCACGTGGGGCTAGCTGCACACACTGGAACCTTGCTATCCCTACCGCACAATGTAATAGGTCGGAAACAAAGAAAAAAACAGAGGCCATCGGCAAACGGTATGTTTTACATTTTACTTTAAAGCGGGCTCGACCACAAACATCCTTTTCCGAAAAGAGAACGATGAAGAACGAGTCCCCCCAAAATTAGATAGAGCGTGGTCAGAGCTACTGCATCAGATATTCGCTGTAATCCAAGGTAAATCACTGAGTGCTAGCAAAAGACGATAGATCAGCTCACTTTGTGCTAACCCATAAGTTCCTTTTTGGTAAAGAATGGATGGCTGTGCGATGCGCCACTGATTCGTATGTTGTTGTAAAAAGAGGAAAACTTCGGCCCCGGTAAGTGGAGATCAGATGGTACCCAATATATCACCGCAGTTGGTTGTCGATATCTCATTGTTGATGGGCCCATTACCATTTGAGTACGGAGACCAAATAGTTTTCCAATTGATATATCAAGCTCATGCGAAATATTCGTGTATGATAATAAAGCATACAAAGTGTGTACTGAAAAAAGAACACTACGAGGTCCCTGTAAATCCGGTTATAGTGGTTTCCAACAGGATAACTGCACACAACTTCTGATGTAATATCTGTTTTGACTGATAAACTTTGGCGTGGACTGGGTGTGGATGAGATCACCAGGGATTTTCAACCTGCATTCGATTCGACCAGATAAGTTCACAAATTCCGTTGCCATCCTCGGTAGACATAATTCTCCGGAAGGATCACATCTCATTATATACCATGTTTGGTTGATTTGCTTGAAACATTTAGGTCTTGTGCATCATACAGAGAGCCAATAGCTTTGGCTTTAACGATCAAATACATTTTAATTCTCCCTTTCTGGCTGTCTTTGCAGGGACACCGCCTCTCGCAGGACGTAGCTTTTAGTCAGCTGTTCAAGGTTTTCAGTACAGAGAAGAACATAAGTTTGGTAACTAACATGCATAGAAAAACAGCGTTTTCCAAAGCCTCAGTAAAAGCCATACACCATGATTAGTGATGATAGCTGTTTCCTTGGGTATAGGGTTTTAGGTTACTCGGTCACCTATCTGATCGCAGTTGCATGATTTGTGTGCGCTGATTACTCAGTTACAGTGTGACTCACCACGTGATTCCAATTGCAGCCTGCACGGTGTCACACCAAACAGAATATATAGCTTACACAAAGTTTTGAATCCAGAATATTTAAAAAATAAAACATGGTTGATACTCACTCTAGTGCAGCAGGGTTTATGCCACAAGTCCCTCACCTCTCTCACGTCGGCCGAAGAGGTCAGGCGATCGACTGTCTCAAAGTCAGTCACCGGCATGTCTGATAGGGCTTGACTGTCTGTAGAACTGCCCGTTGAAGAGGTGGAGTTTGGTGTTGTTGCTGGTCTTGGTGTGTGTCGAAGGCTGTGTTTGACTGAACTTCTTGTTGTCCTGTAAGACGGTGTTTGCCTATCCTCCGGCGGTTGATCAACCGAAAGTGACGGCGTTTTCGGCTTGTCAGATTGTGACTTTGCTGGCTTCGCACTGTTCAACTGTAGAGAGGAGTAGTGACAAAAAACGAAAGATTATTACGCAGCGTATGGGAGAAGATCTGTGGAAGGATTTTGGGGCCAATCTTGACTCAAATCTCATTGAACAGATCACGCGCCATGTGAAAACTATAATGTCAAAATCAGCTTAGTGAAATAGGTTGTTATAATCCAACATCCTATCTCACTACGCTGTGTTTTCACTTTTTCGCTTCCAAAGATCTGTGGAAGCTTATGAGGTTAAATAATCTTCCCTTACATCTTGAGGTTTCGAAGAAGGTGAAGACATAGATTAGTTACTAACGTTTTGAAGTGAGAAATACAGGTTTATATAGTGTAAGGGAAAAGGTACGCCTGAGGTCAGAATCGAACCATCTACTGAGTGCTTACTGTTTCGAGAATCTAACGACTAGGTTACCCAGAAGACCTGCTGTTTGTCATGTTTATCTATTCTGATGAAAATTTAAGCAGACTCATTCTAAATTCCAAAAATATATCCCAAAGCCTCTTGGGTATCTGGAAGATGTCAGCTTCTTGCCTAGTGAGGAAACTGCTGATATTGGAATGCTGGATAACACCACTCTTTACCATGAGTGAACAGAACATTAGGGGATGGGAGCAAAACAGTGTAATGCTTCACGCCTCTCACATTGCCCAGAGCGAAATTCTGTTTTGCCCTTTGAGGATGTTCAACCGGCCTACCAGCAGACATGATCTCCCTTCGATCAAGGTTTCCTGGAGTACAGGAGTACACAGCTTCAGAAGTCTACAACCTAAAAACTGAGTTGGATGGTACCCTGAAATACAAAGGGAGAATTTGGATTGATGTATGCTGAAGTGATATACAAAACGTTTTGATGTAAACGCTGGTAAACATCATCGGAGAGACAGCACATGGGGTGTCCTTATAATTTCGTCACACTAACCTTTAACTCTATGGGTTTTAATGCCAGTTACTCAAATTAAGATTAACCTGACTTCTATAACTGATTTCACTGAGGGTATTCGCCTTTGGACAGTGAACAATTTACTTCCATGTGGGACACTGACAGGCTTTCTATTGGTCATCGGCATAACGCTGTGGTGTTGTCTGGTATACGGTTAAGAAGCCCAGTTAGGACTGCTTGTGGTACCTTGTTTTCCACTCCAGAGAGTAGACTGAGTACTTTCAGACGAATACATAGTTGCTTCCTCAAAGACGGACGAACTAAATATATTCATAGAATCGGTCTTAGAAGTAAGCCTGCACAAGCTGAGTGATGAGAGCCTCTTGTACTTTGAGCACACTGAATGCACTTTCCAAGGTTTTTCTTCAAGTCAAGTTCAATTTGTCTCGTACGGCCTTAATGCACGTGAATTATTATTGTAACATTCGGCTCAAATCACAACAGTTTTATCCACAGATCTACATTAGAATCCGCGTTAGCCCATCTCGCACTCCAGTGTGGTAGATTCGGGTGTATTTCTAAATAAAACAGTGAGTGCAGGATTGGGTGGAGAGCCAATAGCTACCCCGTTGGCCTGTTAGGCTCAAATTTTGATAGATCAAATGCTTTTATTGGTCGTTGATCAGGTGACAGTTTGTCTCTTAGCAGGGCGTAGTAGTCGGATAGAAAATTGGCGTCACGATATGGAGGGCATCGTCCGAGCTTGGATGGGTGGGTATTTTCTCTAGTGCTGCTTGTGTTTACATACTTTGATCCGATTTGTCCGTTTGCCTTTTATTTTGCGTTGTGGCCTCTTCATTCTTTGATCCTCAGTCTTAGGGCTTCCTATTCACCAAGCAGATTGTTGAGGGGGCTATTTTCATTTCAGATGTGAACTTTGTGGTACCGAAGCATCCATCCAACTGTCGCCAAGCACTCAGGTGTTCGTTTAGTACCTGAAAATTGCCGATACATTCGTTGTCAGTTTTTGAGGGTTCTAAGCCCGAAAAACGTAGCCATCCAAGAGCCTTTGCTTTTATTTAAACTCATCGGTACGCTTTCATGGTTTAGAGGGTAAGAGAGTGGGAAAATGTCCCAGTTATTAGGGCAAATCCGAAGGTCTGTCTCACTAAACTGGTAGACAGATCAGTTTGTATAACTTTGTAGCTGTCTGTTTACCATTGCGACTGATTAGAAGTAGTTACTCGTACAACTTGAGGTAATTCAGAAAGCACGTGTTGTTGTTGGAAATAAACGTAGGTAGAGGATGCCACGTGAATTTATTTCACTTATCGTTCACTGTCAATAGTAGTTTTTGTTGAAACCACGAGTATTTTGAAGCAGTATTGTCTGTATATTGGAACATTTCCGAACAACTCGTACAACTATGCAGCCAAAGCATGGAAAGCACCAAGACACTCCATTTGAGACGAAAGAGCCCAGGACCAAGCACAGAAAACATGAAACGTAGCCCGCCGCAAGCCCCGGGAAATAACTTTGAAGAAAAAAGTGTTCCCAGTCCCATATCTTTAACTTACCATCCTGAACCTTTCACAAGGCCCATTTGCCACTATTACACTAACTTCATACCATGAAGGATGTCCGCAGAGATCATCCAAACGAAGAACATATTGAGTGAAATTTGTGTTTCGTGATCGCCAACAGGCCGAAAGCTCACCAATTTATACCAAAATATAAGCTGATGTGTATGTTTTATGGGGGATATACAGAGGATTTACTTAACTGCTCTCAGTAAAACCAAGTTCAAAAATTTTACTACTGGATTTCAGGGACGTAAGCCATTGATATTATTCTGAATTCATCGGCCAGTGACTGACTTGAAAGTGCCCAGAACATAACAAGGAAGACATTTTCCTTTCTTTTGAAGTGGTTAATCTCAGCTTACTTGGTTTATTCCGCAGCTCGGCAAAATAGGACTGTGTTCACTTTACACCTAGCTGAGATTGATCACCCCATAAAAGAAGAGCAAATTCTTTGTCACCTAATTGGTATCTTCAGGTCGACCATGCAGGGTATTGTGCATTGCTGAGGTAGCGTTTCCGGAGGCCAGCTGCTCTTAATAACCAAACATCAGGTCAATTGGACGGATGCGTCACGTGCGGGCTATGGGCGAAACAAAGGCATGCCTTGATTGGTCAGAATATCAGCCAATATGGATCGAGCATCTATAACTCGACACTTCTCGCCCCCCCTCCTAACGAAGATTCTAGAGTGACCTTGTAGAACATTCGGTGATGATCCTATAAATATGGTTATAATAATCTTCCTTTGTCTCCATAAAGAGCTGTCTTAAGGTACTGTGGCTTTTGCTATGCCGTAGTGGGCGGAGCAGGAAGCCAAGGACCGACACAGAGTTGCCCCACCATTCAGCAAGTCACAAAACAGTGGGAATCAAATAGTTAGAGAACCCACGGTTCTGTATTCGGACGGGAAAGAATGATGAGGCAAACTCGTTAACCTCATCATTCAGCAGCGGCCGAGATAACCACATCAAAAGAACTGCTCTTCGTCTTTTTTGTCCACGTTTCTAAGAGGGATCATCGTGACAGTCCAACACCACGTGCAGCCAAACTGGGTGCTTCGCGTTTGCAACCGACAAAAGTCAGCTGAAATGTGAAATTCTGACAGCCAATGTGGATTATCCTAAGCCATACTCAACTATGCACTCAGGAGCAGTTCATTCGTGATCTGAAGCTGTTCTGGTTTTTATCCCAGTCGGTAATGTCACGGGTTTCTCAACTCATTTGGAATTTTCCATCAATTTAAGTGGATTGAATGAACTTTATCTCCACTTTTGGTCTTGGTGTCTATCCTTCTTCACACTTATAGCACAGGAACCTCAGCTGAAGTTCTTCTTTCATACATCGTATCATTCCATTTTTTCCTTGCGTTTCTCTTTCGTTTACATCAGGGGATGAGTTCTACCGATAAACTCTCAAAATGCATGTGGATGCTTTTGAGTTCTAATACGTGAACTCTAACATTTAACACCAACTTATTCCATTTTCCCCTCTTACTAAAATCTAACCACGTCAAAATGATACAATGACTGGTAAAATGATGAATACCGATGGTGTTGTTCAACAGCCTTGCCCCAGCGGCGAAATGGCAGCTGCGTTTGTGTGCGCATGGACATTGTCTGTTGTGCTGTGACGTTGAAATTGGTGTTTTCAGCGGTCTGTTGGTCAGGCCAGCCACAAAATGCCAGCATAATAAACTGGAAATAGATAAACCTAATGTTTCCACACTTATAGAGTTCTTGTTGACGAACAGCGCTTTTAAGCAGTTCATCAACTAGTCAAAACAACGAGCTGTAAAAGTAACGTTTACAGTATCTCAGTTTTCAAATACTAGAGCAAAACGGGACGTACGACTCGCCCATAAACTTTCATGTTGATTTTGTCCTGTGAAGGCACAAAGCATTAGGTTAGGTAATTTTAGGTTATGGAAGCAAGTCGTGCTATACCAATGGCACCGCGCCGAGCTCAGATAAATTGGGCCGGTTTAACGCGGAAGGTACTCACCTGGGGTGATTTCACCGTACCTATTTTGTCAAAACACTGCCGCTAAAAAGAAAAATGTCCTTTGAATCGCGATTTTTTAATAGCAGACACGAGCTAAGCGGTTACGAGCCGTTAAACACAAAAGTGAATATTCATTTGCAAGAAGTTTTTGAAAAGCGAACAATATCAAGCGTCCTCTCACAATTCCTGGACGTTCTTTAAATATTAAACAATGATGACTGAACACCGCAAAGCGGTTCAATAATTTCCGTATTAGCTTTCACCATCCATCAGGTGCAGGGGTGGAGCTTGGACGTCAGACCAGACACTACTCGCATGCTACATCAGTAGCATACACCGTTACAGGAGTAGTTGGAAAAGAGCTCAGATGTTATGCTGAGACGTGTGTTTCTATGATAGAGACGAAACGCGGCTTCGTGCTTCAAATTTAAGCTAATTCGGTGAATGAGAACTAACAGTTTGACGCGCACACTTCTGTTTTATATTGTACTTTCTTTGAGTGTGTTCCCGTTGAGATCCAATCCCAGAGTTATTGCTCGTCAAGAAATCAGTTTGCCCTTGGTGACGGCCACAATTTAAAAGGCACAGAAACTTGTGAATACCTTAAAGAAACAAACGACTTAGCATAATTTGAACTCACAAAATCATGTTTGCTGCCTAAAGCCTGGATCAGCCGGACGTCAGTAACTTTTCCCACTATAAGTCCACGGAGATTTTGGAAAGTGTTCAGGGTGCCCTTGGCTACTGAATCCCCACGCTGAAGGTTTTACTATTTCACTGCTATATAATATGTACGTATATACGTATACATTTACATATAAAGAACCAAAGATAAAATCGTAAGACAGACTTTTGGATGTCTTGAAAATGCAACTGCCAGTTACCCGCTACCTAATCCGTGCAGTAAAGCAATTTCATTCGTCCAAGCATGGGCTGCAATCGATACGGTATTTGATATACACGCTCAGGAGAAAATTGAGGCGCGGGTAAGGGTCGAGGCAAAAGGAACAAATTATACCTAATTTCTGTCATTACTCACTTGTCGGCAAGACGGGTGTTTCCCATTGTGACTATCCCCGGCAGCGCTGGAACCCTTGCGTGATAGTACTGATGCAGCTCGGCTGCGCGGTTGGAACCAGTCGGTAGCTGTGGTCAGATGGGATACATAATAGGAAACCTTGGGCACAAAAGAGGACGGGACAAGATGTTTGACACGTTGTGCATAGCGCAGAGTGTTCATGCTGTGCTCACAGCAGGACAGACCGGGGGAGACGGTGGCAATCATGCAGGTGCACGAACGCTTGCCGACAAAAGATTCGCGCAAGACCTGTGCGAACAAGAGAGAGTATTATGGGGACTTTTTACGGTGAATAGTTCGTGGACAATAAATGTCGGCAGTATGTAAAATATCGGATCTCGTGAATTCAGATTGATCTCCATTGTCGTTGTGCTACTGTGGCAAAAAGCAAGTTGGGGGACTTCGTTTTACGTAGCAAAGAGCCCCTCCTTCTTAAGGCACTATTATAAGAAACGTAGTGAATCAGGGCACGACCAAACTTGGGTTATCTCCAAAAGTATTAAAGAAGTACACGCCACATACTCCCAGTTGCACACTAGTTTGATTCTAACGGAAGACTCAAATGGATCCATTTAGATTTCTCGTTCATAAGGGTCTTACGTAGTGTGTTATGTCTGCCGAAGAACTAAATTACCGAGGTTTGTCACAAGTCAAAAACGATTGCCGCTCAGCTGAACAGTGAAACCAATTTGTAGCTAGAGAACCGCGAGTAAACAAAAATTAGCCATTCTGATTGCGTCTTTCCTAATGAATGAATAATAAGTAGTCGTCTTACCCAGAAATCAAATATACATATTTGTATCAATGAGATTATATTTTTCCTCAAGCGTTTCTAGTGTCCGAAATTGCCTCCCAAGTGCTCGTGAAAGAATTAACTATGCAGATGTCAGCGCAGATGTTCTTTATGATAATTATAATTCTGCTTCATTCCAACTCGAAAAAAGCGAACAAGAACAGCACGATTTAGTCCTTGTCAACGAACGCGCAAAATTTGAACCACAGTCCCCAGAAATAAAAGGCTTCATAGTGCAAGACACAATACTTTATAGTACCCGGACCCAGTGATTAGGTCGAGCCAATTCCATTAGAGAGTAATTTAACAAACGAAGACCTCCAAACAGGAAATGGCAGTGTACTGATAACAACATGCCTAACAACACAACTTAGGTAGGCGACACAACAAAAAACAACCATCGTACTCACTCAAAGCCCTATTCCATTCGGAGGCATTATCATCGAGTAAACCAAGAAATGTCTCGGAAGTTAGTTTAATTATTTGTATTTACACCTCTTTCTTCCTCTCGTCAATCTATTCCGGGAAAGGTAAGTTGAATCAGTATGGAGCAGCTAGATTATATTTAGAGAGCTTAGTTCTGCCACGCTCGCAGGTTCGTCTCCCCCACTCCGTACGTTCACAGTACCAACGGCTAATATCCTCCACACGTAATAATTACAAATTTTCCTGGTTTACTTGAGGTAGTGTTGGCAAAAGCGCTAGCTATCGAACTTTAGCAAACACATTTATCTACATATATTTTGCAGCTGTGGCATTTTACTTCAGAGCTTAAGTAGGCTAGGTTGTTGAATCCAAAGCAGGTGCCAATGAATTGTTCTCATAAAGAATCGTCGGTTCATTAAGAAGTACACTGATTTTCGTGGATAGAAAACGCTCTTTTCCGATAGTAGAATGACCAAACTTTTTCGGTAGTTCGTCGATGCTGTTTTTAAACACCACCGAACAACAAAATACCTCGCTGTTTGTGCAGATTGTTTTATTCAATGTAAGGTTTACGTGCTGACACACGGTCTGCTTTTGACAGCCTTTTTATCCGTCATACCTCCTGGATAGTTAACCTAATAATCCTTACCCCGTTTTCATCTTCCTCACCGGCAAAAGCCTCTTGCATTTTCTGTGCGAGGGCTTTCGCCTTCATTTACTGTTGTCAGTTGTTCAAACGGAGCTTTACTACTGAGACAGCATGAAATGTTCGTAAATGCAGTATCTAGTAGCTGGCAGCCGTCCAATCCATTTAAATAACGTGGGCGAAGAGAGTGCTCAGTTCACAATGGTCCATGGCTGGAACATCTTGAGTAAAGCTCCCTATCTAGAATCACTCGACCAGTGTATGCCCACAAGATTTTTACTACTGAGGCTTTTGAAAAAATTTGTCAGCTGGACTAAATTCGTACATATATAAGGTTAAGAAATCAAAAAGGTGTAACCGAAACATCCCGCTAATAAAACCAGTTCATTATGGTTGAAGCACTTTTCATCCCGCTAGATAGGAGAAGCCTTAAATTGTTAAACGATGTGAATGTGACACTTCCCGATTAAAGTCATTATGCAATTGTTGCCAGTGGATGAAATTGCCCTGGAGAAAGAGACATGGTTTAACAGGCATAGACAAACCACGCACAGTTGATCGTGAAGAACAGAAAGACATTTAGCTTTTGTTCGCAGTTTCCATGCCCCGAATCCAACCGAAAAGGAGCTGACGTAATCACTGCTAACCGTGGACGAGCTAAACAGTGTTGATGAAATGAATACTGGGTAACAGGCAAAGTCTCAGAAATGTATGACATTCCTCAGTCAGCCGAAATGTCACCGATATGGTCAACATTTTCTGCCCTGTCAAGTGTACTGAAGATGGAGCTACCAGCTTTGCTATTTTAGGAACAACAATGGTTTTAACATTGTGTGTTCTGGTTGAAAAATGAAAAAATCGAACGTTATCCATTCGAAAGATTGCTTAACTTTTAAAAGATAGTCGTGACCGTAATATTCACTGTGGAGGGTTAGCCACGTGAGATTCAACAACTTCCTGGTGGCCAGTGTTTTTTAACCGTGCATGTTGACCATTCACCATTGGTATACGCATCGATTTCCCAAGAGACCGACCGAAATCATCCTCTAACGGAACCAACAGAACCAACTAAGAGGATGCTTGCTCCATTACTTTGTTATTTCGTAGTTTCAGGAAACCCGATTCAATGGCTATATAATAGCTAGTTTCGGCCAAGCGGTATTTTTCGTTTTTACAATGATACATCTCCTGTCAGTTCGGACTACTTTATCTCCTCTGCTACGTAAATATCTTGAGACCAAGCTCATGGATCGCTAAAAGCGTACAACGCACGAGACTTTAAGGACCTCCTTACTAATGTTTACTTCATACTGCAAGGAGCACCAAACGAAAGCTCTTGCCTGATATTTTACAATTAGTTGGCTTTTTGACGTATAGTGTCAGGAGTTTGGCAAACACGGCTGCTGTGGCTGATTAGAGAGCACCAGATTAACCCAGTGTTGAAGTTGCGGGATCTCATCTGGTAGTTGTAACCGAATGATATGATTTCAGATTTTAATAAGACTTTACCGGGCCTCGCTCTTAAAGCGAAAGATGTTATTCTGACTGCAACTCACTGGCGGCCACCATTGGGCTTACAAAGCCCTGTAAGACCAAGCCAAATAAGGATATCATTATTCAGGTTTCATTGCCTAGAGCAACCATTCGCAGACCCTTATATTGCCGTCTACCTGGAAAAGTGGACGTCGAGATTGTTATCTTTCATTCGTGACTGACACAATGATCCACAGTAGACACTAGTTGAATGTGTTGTTTTCTGGTCGACTGATTCGTGATGCGGATTGTCTTTGATTAGGGGCATTCAAAGGTGGAAAAATGATGCCGGAGGGAATCGTCCTCCGGTAGGAAGAGTTCTCCCTAGTGTGGTTCCCCCAAAGAGTGTCACTCAATCTGGAAGAGTTTGGCACGGTCCTATAAGAGGTTAGAACTGTATCTGATCGTTGAGTTCCGTTGCGTACTTCACCTAGTGATCTTGTCGGTACACTTGTGAATCACGGATCTTTGAGGCGTCTGAAAGTTGTGCAACCCAGTTTAAGATCAGCCGTACTGAGTATCGAGCTGACGTGATGCAGGAACCAGTGCATACGGTCACCTTACCCAGCTTGAAAGCCAAGAAATATGAAAATATTAAATCTTGAGATGGCAACGTTTGATATTAAAGATATAAATTAATGGTACTTACGGTCTAGCGCTTGAACTTAGCAGCGAAAACAGATAAGGTATTCAGCTATGTGAGTTAAAATCATACCAATGTTCTGTGGATTAGTTGACATAGCTAAAGGGATTGTCGAAAAAATGCATGAGGATGGGAACAAACCAGGAATGAATGTTTTCAAACATAATAGTTGCACCAGACCTCAGTCATTGCTCATAGGTGTTCGATAGGCTGAACAAAGAACTCGGGCCCTATCCGTTGATTAAAACAACAACAGCAGGATCCGGCAGTTATTTGTTACTGCAGCCAAGTGAGTCTGCAATGCCATTCGAAGTGACGTCTGAGGCGTATGAGAAATCTGAAATATATATTGAACTACAGCAAAACTTGTCGATTGAAGACAGTACCAAAAAGTAGATGACGACAGGGACAATCTAACCCTGAGTACGCACACCACTACACTCAGGATGAAGCAAGGAAAAAAGCAACTGAACTAAAGGTTTGTAGTGTTAAGGTAACCAGACGCTGTCTCCAGAGCTAGGTAGTAGTGAGCATTTCCAAATGAGTCTTGCAAAAACTTTGAGTACTTCAGTGCTTGCTTGGAGATTGAAAACAGTCTTTCTCGCATAGCGGTGGTATAGCCATCAATGGTTTAGGGTGATATGTAAGCTAGGAAAACAGTACATTGTTGGATAGAATGCTGTGTCTTTCCGCCATTGGGTAACGGGCATATTATCTGAAGTGACAAGGCGAGTAACTCCGTGAATGCCGTGCTATCATTAGAAATACAATGTATTTATCACCACACCCTGAATGAAGTACACACAATGACGGACGCCCCGTGTGGACTCCAGATGAAACTTTGTGTATGTAGAATCATTCATTGTTTCCTCACCATTGCCAGGCTTGTAATTGTGGTAGGTTTTTCGTCATTATCCACAGTAAAACCAACAAAATTAACGCAAGACCTAAAATAACGTTAATGTCAGGCTAGACGCGAAATCCTAAAGAGGGAATTGGAGTAATGGTATATTTTTGAACTCCTTTTTCTCACTTACTCCTAGCTGGTCCCAGCCATAAAAGTCACTAGCCTCATTTGGATCGACGACCGATCCTAGCTAAAAAGTAAGAGTGCTTGCATAATTTTTTCGCGACCATTTTGCCGACCTTATTCAATTCGGTGCCATTCTGGAAGCAGGTTGAAGCTTAAGCCTTAGTTGATTCGGGCTTTGTTTATTCAATGGGTTTGAAATCCCAATATTGATGAACTTATTTGGAGGAGTTATTCCTGCTAAATAGCGAAAATACAATCTGGCGATGGAGAGAACACTTGTGGGATTAATGGAGACCGTTCTGCTATGTAAGGAATACTCTTTCAATGGATTTAGTTCTCTTGGTCATGGATGAGTGTAGACCGCTAACAAAACTCCATTATTTTCAAACTTCATCTAACCGACAAAAAACTTAATGGCTAGAAAAATTAGATAGTACTGATTGTTGTTGCAATGGAGTCCGGTATGGTTAGCCCACAGCATCCTCACCATTGATTTTTCCAATCACACCTTCAAATTTAACCGACAGATTTATACGAATGCTCTTCGCGTGATACTTCAGGGCTTTTCTCGCTCGTTTTATTTCACACCCGACGGAAAAAATATACGTCATTTTATATTCTATTTTTTATCCAGAAATGACTGCTCGGCAAAATTGGGTTGTGTGTAAACAGGGTTGGCCAAAACGGAAGAGGTTGTCTGACTATAGGTGTGCCTCGGTACTGTCATTCCGACCGTTTATTTGGATTGGAAACCTGTGTATCTAATGTCATTAAGAAACTCGAAGAATTTTGAGGACTGTGGAAATTGATGGAGAAAGCCGTAGAGAAGGACTCCCGCGGAATGTTGAATTTTTCAGAGAAGCTCAAAGAAATCGCCGCGTGAGTAAATGATTTTCGATGTGCTTAATTAAAATGCCTTAAATTTCCACAGTCAAATAAAGCAACTCCATTTGCCTGGGTACAGCGAACCGGTTGATACTCTTAAACGATCACACGGGTTTAACATTTTGTTCTCTCTTGATCAATATGTGAGCGTTAGGGCAGCTTGTCTTTCGTTGGTTGTCTTTGTTGTTGGAGCGGAGTTCACTAAGCCCTCCGGTTTGTGTGTACCGCAAAATGCCATAAAAGCAGAATCATTCTTATGATATCCTCTAAAAAAATGTGCTGCACAAAGACTGTCTTACGTTTTAGCTGGTACAGTATACGTGGAATAGCAGCGCATTTTCTTGACTTTTCATAAGGCTGCTGAAAACTCTTCAACAACGGGTTTGCTCTTCTTGGGGTTCGTTTGATGGTAAAATCGCTTGTGGGCCTTATGGCAACTTTCGGCGACCTCACAAAAAACATGATACGGCGAAACAAGTCCCTATCTATGCGTGTTTACCAGGCTGGTAAAGTGAAATCTATCCCTAGAGAAAAGTCCACCCACAGAATGCTCCGGCAAACTCTGTTTATCAAAATTCTGCAGGCTTTTACGCCCACACCGGCGAAAATACTCAAGTGCGTGAACGGATATGGAAACCGAATTAGGCATCATAAACGAGAGATTCAGCTGGGTTCCAGGTGAGTCTCTCCCAAAACCAAATTTGTTTCCAAATGAGTGTATTTCGCGAATTAGACGTAGTTCCACATAGTAACGTCACTATTGGACCCATGCTTATCAAGTTACGTTTGCATGTTGTACCTAAAATAACTTCATTCCAAGCCCTGATCACTCAGGAAATGCCAGTTTCCAGGTTAGCTAGCAGGGTAGCGTGCAAGTGTGCCGTTTTTCTGAGTTCCGCTCATCCAGACTTGCTGTGGAGTTGAAAAAAACCAAACACCTGATGTTTGGCGGACAGGTTGCTACTAGACGGTAGATTCGGTAGATGCGGTATCACCGGTAGGCCTTTGGACAAAACTCAGGAAAATCAGAAGAAACTGTGCGAGCAAATCAGAAATGGAATGGTAGCATTGTATGGACAATTGATGACCTGTGGAAAATCTGGACTGTCTCACTTCGTTCTGGTTGTCAAATCCGAGCAAGCATAAGAAGGACCAGCAGTGATCGAGTTAGAAACGAATGACGTCGGCATTTTTCTGGTATAAACGTCTGTCAGAAAGAATATTCTCATCAACTTCTGGATGAAAAAAACAATAAGCCAGAGTACTGGCGGCTCCGGTACATTTATTGGTTCTTGATAAGGTGGCTGTTGACTAGTTCTTTGAACATAGATATTGACTTGTACACTGTTGGCCACTACTCGAAGAAACATCATGATATGGCTTAGACTGATGAGGAGATGTTTGGAAGCCAATCACCAAGAGTGATGAACAGCTCAACAGTCACTTGATTGATGGTCAAAGACCGATTACCTATGTGAGAGTCACCACACGAGAAAAGAATGTAACTGATGTGATATGGTCTTATGGGTGTGCAGGTTAACTTAAGTTATGGGTTGTTATTATCTTTGAAACGTCGTCAATCCCCTAATAGAACCCACCTCGCGTGTTATCCGAGGTTCTTCTAAAATGCAGTGAGTGTAAGGAAGCACACAAAAAACGCATTTTTCGTCCGTTCAACAGTGCACAGAGTGAAGGCGAACAAAATCGAATGCATCAAAAAAGCAATAAACCAGAACGCTTTGGTCATAAATGCCATGCGCAGAAGAATGCGCAATGTGCCTCCCGTCGATGCCTATACGTAACGCTTTAGGGCTGAAAATACAGCGCCTGATTATAGCTTCCAGTTTTTTCAAACTAACTGACTTATGGATTCCCCTCCTTTCGGTGGCTGTTTCTGAGTTAAACCAGTCTTAGACTCTGGAGTTGTCATTATGTCTGCCTGGTGAGTTAAACCATAGGATTATTATGGTCGACTAAGACTAGTCGACATCCCAAGTACCATTTACGTTGTTGGATTTTTCACCGAGAAGTGGTTTGTGTGGAATATGCTGTCGAATGGGGAACCAAAAATAACGTTGATGAGACCGACAAAAATCGTTCTTGCCAGTGAAGGTTACCTACCGAATGAACACTGTCAACAGGTGAACCACAATGCACCCAGTCCACACCACAATGAACATATTGTGCTCGATTTGGCAAAGCTATCGATGAGAGACTTTGTCTCACTGACAGTTAAAGTAGTATGAATTTGATGTGTACATGCGAAATAGGCTTCCTAATGCTGTCAGATGAGCCACAAATATATAAACAGCCATTCAGTCCTTAAACGTTTCATTAAACTACAGTATCACTTTAGAACGACCGCTTCCCTTTTCAATTGTACACGAGATATTAATTTCGTTCCTCTGCAGATAGACGAGAAACATGGAGCAGGTTTTATGTCCTTCATGACCGGTCCACGAGAATCTTAGCTGCTTTGGAGGTTTTCTGGGACAGGCGACTTTGTATCACTTTGACTGCGGTTCATCCTTTAAAAAATTCAGTAATCTTGACTACGTGAACCTGAGATGTAATCATGTATCCATAAGATACACCTCCGCGCTTATCATCAAGACCTGTTTTCTGTGTATAAATCATTGGACAAACTCAATGGTTCATCCAATCCTCAGTGTTGCGGAAGACCTAACAATGTCGAATTTGAAAGCTCCAGGATGAAAAGTTAGCTACCTTGTTCTGAATCGGACCCTAATCACTCTTAACTGATTAGGAGGAGCAGGGCAGATGACCTGGATTGCACATTCACATTGTGTCTTGGATCAGTATATTCGTGTTGGCTGCACAAAGTTTCACAATCACTATGCTGCCTAATCTGGCTATTGCGTCGAAACCTTCTTGAGAGATGCCCCTTTATAATACCAAACTGTGATGCGCGGCACGGGTATTCGAAGTAGTATTCATAGAAGCTGGGAGAAAATTGCCTCTGACTCATCACAGCGCTCGAGAGGAGACTTAAGAGCGACTCAGTCGTATACTACGTTGTTTTGGCTATCCTTTAAATGAATCAGGTTTAAAAGAACATCCCACAGGGAAACGCCCTTTAGACGTTCAATTCATAAGGAAGCCTGTCCTCTGTACAAAGTCAGAAGAAGTTTAGCCTCCCCATTGTCTTACTGATTACCGTGATACGTGCTGAGTTGTAACAACCTGGTGGTCAACCACAGAAACCAGGCGTTATCTGCCACGTCGTGCTATCATGCTGTTTTCCAACTTCCTAATTTTCCTGTTCAGTGGGGTTTTAAAAATCAAAGTTTTAGGCTCATCCACTATACCGTTGAATCACGGCAAGACTAGCAAGAAAGTGTTTATCAGTACACACTAAACATGTTTACCTGTGTAAGTTTACTTGTACGGAACGGCAAATAAGATGTCGTGTTGTTGCCCATGGCCCGGATGCACTCTTTAAGTGCCAGTAGACTTTTGTTGATTTCCCCACTTTCCAGATGCTGAACGCGATTCAACGTGGAAGCGCTGTCCACACTCCGCTCGTTTCCAGCCAAATCAACCAAAGAAAAACGTCCATACAACGGGCCTGAATAATGTGGGTTTGGGTAAGTGCATGGTGTTGACGCGATCTGATAGTATCTCGGTTCACTGTTTTCATCAACCTGCTGGAATTGACGCCGCTTGCGATCTTCTGGAGGTCGGTTACGAATGTTGATCTGTCAAAAGGAGAACAGCTGCTGAAATAAGTTCGCTATTTTCTGGAGGAAAAATTAACTCACTTTGGAGAATAACCGCAGAGGGGGGATATCGATGTGGAAATGTATGTGTGAGTAGAGCTAAAATTTGGCCAGCCATAATGGTAGGGTACAACCAGCGTGGTGGGTATCCAAATCAGTAATTCAGTTTTGTATAAATTATTTGCCAAATGTTTGGCTAAGTCAGTCCATAAGAATTTAGAATTCCCAGTCGTTACTTAAGATTTAGCCGGGCACCGCCTATCCTACGGCTTAAACCTGACGTGCATGTTCGGAAGAACCTAGTGTTAAACCACCCTTTCAATAGCATACCCCTCAGTCCTCTCCGTTGCGTGCCCCAAATAAAATGTTTTTACCAGCAGCTCTTTATTGTCGCACTTCGATGGTACTATTTCACCTTTGGTCTATGCCCATTTTCAAAAACTTTTTGTGCTCTTTTTTTCTTTTTGAGCTCTGCAAGAGTTATTATTTGCTTAAAACTTTTCACTTGGAATTTGGTGACCGCCACTAGTTATACACCGTACTCGGTAATTCAGTGATTTTGTCGAATTATGGAATTCCTTCGAACGGCGTGAGGCAGATGGAATTTACAGAAAAATAAATATGGTTGCCCTGAGCATTCAGATATGATTGAAGGTTTTGTTCAAACGGTATGTTGGTTGAGGCAAACCTGTGGACGGCGCACGGCATAAAACCACAAAGTAGGTTTTTGTGTGGCATTCCGATAACAGTCGTTCAACATAGTAATTATGATTTAACACTTCCTGTAGATGAACACCTTGTATTTGTTTGTGTCATCAAGAAAACTTACGCACACTTATAGCTGGTTCGTTTTTTAGACTCTCCGAATGGAAAATTTCATTTCCATTTAGCTAGTGGAACAGAACCACAAACAATATTATTAAAATGCATGCGCAAGAAGTGCCTTGGCACTGCTAACCAGTGTCTCAGCTGCAAACAGGACCCGATTTCAAAACAGTGCATTATTTTCGTGGATTGTCAATTTTTCCATTTGTTTCCAGATTCATTCGTAGTTTCTTAGTCTTTCGAAAGCTTTCAACACTGGAGTTTTCCCATAACAGAAATAGTTCTTTTAGTCAAATTTGCTGGCTTTTGCATTAAGTTGAGGGCGTGAATCTATGCTAACTCCTTTTGACATAAAATTTTGCTTTTCTGGAACCGTCAATGACGTAAAAATAACGACAGTTCCGAGTAGGAAGGCCAAATTACTTCACTATATTGCTTTGTCGGAAGAGTGCTTGTTCTCAGGCTGCTTTTGCACCACTCTCGAAACAGCGCTATCCTTCAAAGGGACATATGTTTTAGACCGCAATTTAGTAGCCTCTTTTTGGTTACTCTTTCCGTATACTCGGACGCAGACTGGATACTTTCAGCGGTGAGAATTAGCCACGAGAAAAATTCTAAAGTTCTTGACTAAATTCGGAGGTAGTTCAGGTTGCCTCTTGTCAGACGATAGAAACGTTCCGGGGATAAAATGAATGAGTAACCACAAATGTAAGTTTGAATGTGGTTTGGTATATGCAAAAAAGGTACCTTTCTACCTGAAGGACCAAACTGATTTACTCTTGGAGTTATCCCTCTCAGGTGGTAGTCTATCTGTTCTAATGCACGAAACTTGGGATGGATCTATTTAGCCTTTATTCTTGGGAGTACAATATTATTAGTATCAACCTCTTGGGTAACAGCACAGTTTGTCCAACTGTTTGTTGTGACATCCCACAAATCCTAGGTTACAATTTGTTATGAAACGTCAAGTCAATGTAACCGGCGAACTCAAAAGGTTGCCTAACTTTTTTTAGGAAGCATCAGTGGTTGGTCACCATCTTTTGGCTACCGACAACTGGTCGCTCAGTGACACGATTAAATGTTCACCTTACGTGATGACTGCTCAAAGTAATATTTCTGCGAACTTTGGGGACTTATTCCCCAACGCTCTGTCTATAGAGGAAACGGTAATGAGCGAGGTATCGTTGAAACAAACACATATGAGCACCATGTTGGGGCAAGATGGCATCGGTCGTATCGGTGACAAAACATCCTTTGAGAACCTCGCTAGATGCAAGCTCAGCACACAGCGACAGATAGGCGCTAGCTAGTTATTTGAGATAAAGTGTGACCGTAATATCGCCATTAGTGACGATGATGTTCTGTAGGGATTCCAACCACACGCAAACAGAATCACGTTACCCCAGCCGGAAAGGCGCGATGATCATGCAGCACTTAATTTGACAGCAGTCGCTTTCATTTCGAGTTGCTGCTACATCGTCTTCTGATCTTCGCGAAGATCTCGGCAACAAGGATTTGGGTTGAATAATGCTGTTTTCCTTGGTAAGCGATGGTCGGGCATAGGTAATACATGATACAAATACCTGACCCAATGAGTCTTATCTGATGCTCCGGCAAGTCCGACTCAGCACCTAGTCCTTTCTGTTCCAAATGTTCCACCAAACAGGATCTGAAAAGCCCTCTGCAAGTGATTTAATCGAAGAGAACATTGAAAACCCAGTATATGATAAAAATCAGCATGTAGTTCATTTGGCAGAATGTTTCAGCGACAGCTAAGTTGGCCTTCTGTCCATTTGCCCATTTCTTACATTTGACCCGTTCTTCTGGACCCACTGTCTGCGAGTTTGAGTCCCTTCAGTTGATGAGGTACTTGTATGTCTTTCTGCTTTCAGGCGCCATCGGGTTGCTGGGCCAGCGGGGCTTCCCCAAGCCGGCTTCCAGCATATTGCAGCTCCTGTCAAAGGCACGTAAGACGCAAGTCTGAGAAGGTAAACTAGGATATCTACCTGGTGGAGATTGCAGTGAACATAACTTTACGTTACGTCAATTGTTTGGGCAGTGTTACACGAACTGCCGAACAACAATCGCGGTTCCCTTCGACTTCATAGAAGACTCCGATTCTATTGATCGATTGATCATTTTAAATATTTTATTCGGATAGAGATACCACCAAAGTCTCCAAATATTCTTCGTGCCGATTATTCCCGCACCCCCGCGTGGATTTTGAGTGAGTGATAAGCTGTCTAAAAGATTCCTCACTGCCAAAGGAGTTCCTTAGAGATTGTCCCCTCTCTTCATACTTTAGGGAATCATACATCTTGCTACCGGAATCACGTTTGGAGGGAAATTAATAAGCTTGAATTGTCCGAACGACTATTAGTTGTTCGCGCAAAGTACTTTAACCAGAACGTCAGAGACGGTCCAGTGTTTTGGCTTACTTTTTCACGCTCAAATTGCAACGCCTTATTTCAAAATTTCACATCGTCTTATACTTCTCTGAAACTTCAGAATGAAGAACTTGATTTTCTTGACCTGATAGCTTATTTTGGCAACTGCATGAGTCGTCAGTGTACTGTAACGGACGAAGTCAGTGCACGAATAATCAAGACACGAGTGATGTTCGAAAACGTGCGTCATTTATGGCTTCATAAACGAATTTTTCTGAAGCTGAAGAGCCGTAAGTATGACACTTGTAAGGGTGGTCTAAATTCATGGTTATGAAACTTGGCTTCTCTGATCCAGCGACCTTGGACACCTTCAAAGTTTAGATCAACGGTGTCTTTGTAGCTTAGCAAGAGTTGGCTGGCTGCAGCGAGTACGCAACGAGGTCAAGACGGCGACGCCAGCGTTGATACTGATGCTTCACCGCCGTACAGCTGCCTAATGGAGTACTTAGTGACAAAGCTGAATCTTTAGAGCGCCAGATTAAACGTAGAAGCTGGGTTAGTTGGAGCATGTATTACGTATGCATGACCACCGTCCACCAAAGCAAGCATTATTTCCACCTCAAACTAGTGTTCGCGAAAGGCTGGCGATGGATAGCTCAAGACAGAGTAACGTGAAATGAAAGCGACCACTGTCAAACTGAATGCTTTGGGGTCTTCGCGCCTTCCTGGCTTGGACACGTGACTAGAGGCCACCCAGGACATAGTACGCAACCGATCTCACTAGTGAGCATGCTATAGTTTCCCAATCGGACAGCGCAACTAAAGTTCACCAGTTATCGTGCAATGAGCTAATGTCGAAAGGGTTTCGCAAAAACCCTGGGTTAATTCCGCTTAAGGCACCTTGATTCGATATGATGCTCTAGTGTGTTTATCTCAGCGCTGTCCGTAGTCGTTTTCCCTAAGGACATAGGGCTTCTTTGCTCTAATTTCCTACTCTGCTGGTTTTCTTTTCACTCTTTACTAAGGCTTTCATCCCTCATAATTGCATGGCAGTTACTCGCCAATATGTGCTACTGGTGTTTCGCTATCAACGATGATGATGGTGACTCGCTTATGGACCGTTTTATAACGCATATGCTGTGGCCAGTTCACAGCCAGTTAACGAGGACCTCGGTGATCAAATACCTGTCTTCAAATAGTATAGTCCAATTTTTAGAGCTATTCTCGAGGTAATTTTGCAGAGGCACAACCATGTAGCATCAGTCACATTCGTTTCTTACCTCAGTTGTGTAAAAGCCTGAGCACTGAACAGATGTGCGGTAAATTCAAACCTTTTTTAAATTGTACAATACATTCACCGTTACCTTACCAAGAGCTTATGGTCAACTGAACAACTCAAGCTGCCTTGTCCATCGTGATCGAACCGAAAGCTTAATTTTGCGGCTGACTGCCCCCACCTTGATACTGAGAAACAAAACTAAACTGACAATGGAAACAACAACAAATTAGGTAAAACAAACAACAATACAAACTAAAAAATCAACGACATATACCTGAAATATTGCGTGTGATCGGCTAGATTGTTCATTGGCTAAAGTTTGTCCGTTGGTTCTGAGTTGATAGCCGTGTCTCAGTAACCCCAGCGTCGTTTTAGCATCTTTCACCAAGTACTCACGCAGTCCAAGCAATTGCACTGAGCCAAACGAATCTTCCATCACACGGAGTTGGCGCTTTTGGTTGAGCAGATCATATACCTGAACAAGAAAACCTGGACGAATCACAACTGAAGTCAATACAGTCCCTGAAGAAAACGAAAGGTTACGTCAAATAGAGAGGATTTTTCAGTTCACTAACGTCACTGGTGGTTTTTCCCATCCGTTAATGAATGCTCGTTAAGAGTCAGTCAACAGCATTCAAATTTCAGTTTTACAGCTGCTGACTGTTCATCCTGGGTCAGCTGCGTGTAACTGTCAGTCACATTGTCACATGGCCGATACGTCGGCGCCTACATGCTGAAGTAAAAAAGGCAGATTCCTTTAACCATGAAATCTTGTGGGAGCCTGAGTACTGCATATTTTGAGGAAGAATGTCATGCTACTGTAACGAGCAGTTCCACCAAGTCTCAGGTTTCAGGAACTTCGCCATGATTTCACAGTGATCCCTGCGACGTTGAGATCATCTGGTCATCCCTGTTATAATTACAAATGCCTCACCTCCTGAATTGTTCACGATCTTTAGTTTTTTCTTCAGACGTGAGCAACGACTTACTCCGACACTGATCATCTTCGGTTCAAGGTATCGTCACTGGCGTTTCCTCATGAGCATTCCTCAACATCCAAGGACTAGTTTATGATTCCGACTTGAAAAACAACCTGTTAAAGAGGCCGGATTCAGACTGTTTTACAGTTAGGCTTCTTCAGGGGGGTTTGCGATGACCATTTGGTGCGTACTGCTGCTTGGAAGTAGGCATGGTTTAAAGGTAACATGTACTGCCGTAAAAAAAGAAATTCAGCCTCTCTAGAAGTTGGAATTTGTACAGTACTGTGCCATGTCCAGAGACTCTGCTACTGCCATTATTTTCAAGCAGGCTCGGTATTTAACATCGCGGATCAGCTGGCAAACACTGAGGACTTATAGACAACTTTTGCCCAGTTTTGTGGTTTTTCTGAATCGCGAATTGAGCTGGGTAGCTAAAAGCAAATCGTCATTATACCTAGTCTATCCATGGGAAATATTTCCCCACCGGATACCTACTCATGGCTTAAAAGCGTTTCTTCAATCAATCAATCACTCATGTCGTTGATCCTTCCGATACTAACTTAGAAGTCTATAGAGGATAACTTACAGTCCTGAGACATCCTCGCAGAGTATAGGCTGCCTAACTTATAATTTATTTCTTTGAAACACTTTCCTACGGAGCAGCGAAGGCTCAAAATAATCTAGTTTCATACACTTCATTGTGTTCAACAAACCAAATTTCTGAAGGTTAAAAGCTGGTTCTGCAAGGCGGTAGCATCGAAAGACTCCTGTTGTACACAAGCTAACAGATTGTCAATTTATCTCTCATTCTTAATATCTGATTGTAATGCACTGAAGCGATTGTGTGTACCGCTGACTTCTTCGTAAGCCCGAACCGAAGCAACTGAATGATAAGTGTGTTATGTTGACTGGAATGTCAGAAGACTGTCTGTTGCTGAAAAAAACGAGAAAATAAGCACCTCCAAAGGGCCCTTATTTAACCGGTTACTCAAATCCTATTTTATTAAGCACATATATACTAGAAAAAGTGGTTCTCACATAAGACAACCTTTGCATGGGCTCTTGGGCAACCGCTACAAGGCGGTACATCTCTAACCGAAACTTTCACTAAAAAAACCTAGCCAACTTTCTTTCTGTCGGGCGGCTGCTATAGAATGATACATCTCTATCTGAAGCTCTTGCACACCGTATTAGCTACTGGCTGGCAAAACACACTGACTGTAGCTAACATTTCTCCCCGAGGTAGGTGCACGGAGGATCCTTCTACCCTTTTTATCTCTTCGATCTACAGCTGACTCCAACCACTCGTAGGCCAAGCACTAGTTCACTCTTCCAAATGTGCAAAAGCGTGTTTATCACTCACCCTAGAAAAAAACCCATCAAATTACTCTGTCTTTTCACACATAGAACTCTTTTTTATTCCTTTGTTCCATGATTGTGCATACTTTATTTTATAGTCGACACCCCTCAAATAAGTAACCATTCGCTTCATAAAAGCTCTCCAAGGGGTTGAACTGTTGTGATTAACCTTATTTCTGGTTTATTCAAACAGTTTTGTTTTTACCAAACAGTCTGTCCTAAGCTAAATGCTTTTCCTACACTAAGGAGAGGAGTTCCTCAGTATCAGCCTGCACCGTTGAACACTTCGGACACTTTTTCCACATGAGCTAAATTCAGCAACGTGTTTTCAGCTGGGTTCCATCATCCCTACATGCTTCGTTCACCGTAATTTGACAAACGTTGAAGTGCGATTGGAATTTTAGAATTTGGAATTCCTGATCACAGGCTACGAGTAAAATGCCGCTAAGTTAAAAGCCAAGGGTACGCTATTAAACGCTGGTAATCACCAAGTCGGTTATTAGGGATAGGTTAACTTCAAGCACACATTTGACGGCGGCAGGAAATAGTTGTCGTGACAAACAGTCATCCTAGACGCCCTTTCGAACGCTGAGTTTGTTATTCGGATCCACTGGATTGTATTTGCTTCGGCCCCTAACTGGTGTCTTAGTAGCCTTGTGTCAGAAGGCTGCTGACTGTTTGCGGCGCCCCGTTTGTTTATCTGCATTACTGACAAAAACAAATGAAACCTGATGATGGTGAATTGCGTTGACCTTCAGCTGTACGTTGTCAAATACTGAGATGATTGGTGGGCTGCCTTTGGTCACCACTCGGACAGCTATTGGCTGATTGTGTTGCCTCGTAACTTGATGCAAGCTCTGCGTCGCCTTCTAGCCCTAAGCAGTTTATGGTTAATTTTGCGGCAAACTAGAGAATCCTTTAAAATGTGTCGTAAGTGAACAGGAGGGGTTTAATGCTTATCTTTAGGTCAACGAACCTCCTGTAATCAAGATGTACTTGATTTCAGTACATAGCTTTGTGAGTTATTTTGTGAACGGGCGATCAGATGATGAAACGCTCACTAGGTGACGGTATCAACTCAAGTAATCTAGAAAGGCTCTTTTTACCCGGATGTTGATAGTAACGACTAGTTTTCATAGATTCAAAGGAAAGGGTATCTAATCCTTGTGCTACAAGATCACCCGTAAAAATGTGTGGAATTTGATGAATAGAATGAAGTTGAATAATTTGTAAAATGAACTGGCTGACTCGAGAAAAGATAACTCGATCGGATGCGTAATCTCCGAAATTTTTGTAATATGCATTTGAAATATTTTCAGCTGTCTGAAGGGGCAAAGCAGTACTTTAAATACGTCCAAAAGAAAAACTTTCACCCACCTTGTTACAGTAGATTTCAAAATAGTTGACGCTGACCGTATACTCCGCAGAATAATTCATTTTTTCGTAAAGGGCAAACAAATCTTCAACTAAAGAGGGTAGGACAAGAAGTAACACGAAAGTAGTCGTATTATACAACCAAAACCACTGGTGAGTTTGGATGATAGTCGAAGAGCCCAGAACCAGTCTGAGAAGAGTGTGGATGCGGTGAGAACCGACAGTCTATTTCTGCACCGCTAGCAGGAGCTTTCCAGTGTGCTGTACACATTTTCGTAGGTAAAGCTCCTAATTTTGTTTGCGAAGTGCCGAATACCGATAAAAGAGGTCTAAATCAATGTCTGGACCACTTTCAATCTCTCTGGATACTATAATGACTTTAGCTTTAATGAATCTGTCATATCCGCCTACGCAACTTTCACAACTCCTTGCTTGGAACCATTCACGGGTATGCTCTATCGTATGTGCCTGAGAGATCTACATTACACAGTTGACTTTTAAAAGTTCCGACCCAAAGTAGACACCGGGACCAAACACGAACTATCATCGATATAAGCCGAAGCTTCACCTGTTCTGAAAGGACAGAAGAGGCATTTGTACATCATATCAATGAGTAAAGTTCACCACAAATTTCCATGGGTGAATTTCAATGGTACCAATATGCTTATTGGGCTAGCATAGAAAGAATACGGAGATTCAATTTGGACACAGTGCAATGTATGCAAAAATTGGAAATCACGGTAATATAGAATTTATAATCACTGTTATTATTGACTGCCGTATGCTACCTCTTTTTCCGGCCATAACGGCAATGGTTATACAAAAAATGCAGAAAAGATGATCTTTAACAAAATTACTTGACTGGAACCTCTGCCTGTAAGACATTGCTGGTCAGCACAACCTTACTGTGCTATCGTGCCGAGTCACATGCATGCTAAAACATCTAATCTGGAAAACTAAGGGACCGTGTTAGCGAGTCTTGCGTCCAATTACCAACCCTATATGATGGACTAGATTTAGTATATCACAAGAAGCCAGACCATGGTACGTTCTTTCTTTGGCAGAAAATATAAAGTAGAACGTCTTGCACGGCCTAGTCTTCCATAAAAAACGTTCTGAACAAAGCTTAAAAGCTTGACAGTGCTGCCGGAGATTATGATTGATAGATTAGATGTATACGCAACGTTGTGACCATATGAAGCAGGGTGAGCTAAACATACGCTCTCGTGGACTTAGGTTTCTGTGAGACCATATCGGACGCATGACAGAATTCGTCCGCCTATGCAATGCGCACGTGTAGAACAAACCCGTCCTAAAAGCATACGATTCTATACATGCATAATTATTTGGACTTGGGCGAAATTAATAATACAGGAATTAGGAAAAAAACTCCTCAGGTTGCGCTCTCTGTGAGAACAAATTTCACCGCAACGGGATCTTGTGGCATCGTGAATCTGAAGCCACAGCAATTCTACGTGCAAACGCGCCCAAACATCCACCTACGACCGATGTGTTGTTCAAGCTGGAGATGGATTATAATATTTTAAGTAACCTGCTTCAAACAGGAAGAGACCGGTAAGGGCAGTCTGCGAATTTTGTGCACAATCCCCGTAATGCCTAAATCGAAAATTTCTGTGGATATCACAAAACATAGTTGAAGGAAGTGTGAGTCACCCTATTTATCATCCCCAATTTTCCAAGTTTACGAAGTTTTCTAAGTATACTTGCCCCACAGTAATAAGCTCTACTGACACTTTGTTAGCACCCGGATGATGAGAGGTGTGCGACTCGATGCTACCGCTTTTGGGCTACAGGTAAGCACTGGAGAAAATCACTCTGACTGGTGGGCCGATCACGCTCGACCAATATCCTCATCAACTTTACTGATATCTGCCAAGAATACAAGGCCATTCGCTACTCATATACGTGTGCACAGTTTGAGGGATCTGAATGCCACCAAATCCCAATGTTAACTAAATAGTTCCCGGTTATACTGCTACTCCGTACTCCTGATAAGATTCAAAACTCTCCCGCGGAATCACGACACGTCGAGTTCTCAGACGTGTGTCGGTGCAATCGACAGATTACCGTCAGTCCGTTAGCCATTCCATTTACATTAAAATTGCACGGTAGGGCTTCTCTCTTCAACTATACACCGTATTTGCTCAAGATAAGTAAGGCCACCTTACGTAGGAATGAAAGCTGTGGCGGTCGAGAATGTTTACAATAAGGGGGGCGGGACGCAATCATCTAATCAGGGGGAGAGGCAGAACAGGTTTGAAAAAGCCAGTTTGGAAATTTTTGGTCTTTTGAGGAAAGGTGGAACTGGCCTATGGACCAACCACATACATTCCACATATGCACACAGCAGAAATGGACAACTGGATGTGCGAATACAATACGGGCGGTGAACCAAAAGAAAGCCGATGAGAAGGCAATGCTTATTTAGATTTGTGGGTGAGGGACGGCCGTTTTCGAATGAATGTAAATGGTCGGAATTAAGTGGTTGCTACATTCGGAGCCCAAAGACGGATAAAAACTGCAATGCGGTTTTGAACAGCTTCCGGAATTCTTATGAGTAATGTGTTTGGCCAAGAATGTGATTTTTTTTCTGGATAGGTGCGTTCAAACCTTATAGTACATAATAGAGCACTTGGTAATAAATATATTAAAATCAAAATATAATAAGAAATTATTGGTAAAATTATTACTAATAATACCTAATATTGCCAGTAATTCCCACCAACAGCGGATGGGATAGTTAAGCAGGATAACGCAATGAATTTCGGCCGTCGCGACACACAGAGCTGGCTTTTGTTCAGATGCGTAATATATTAAGCCGACCAGCTCCTACTCTTGAACATCAAGTCATCGGGGTTGTGTAAATTCCCAGCACATCGATTTGACAGAGACACAAACGACTGTGACTCTAAAACTGTTTCCTGGCCATTATGAATCAGGAATAGTGAAGCCACAGTTTTTTATTAGTATAACAACATGTGCACGAAAATTTCGAAGAATAAGGCTGGAGAAATATCCTCGAAATCTCCTTTGATAGGTCGATATCATGGATTGGTCCCGAGATTTTCCTCATTCATTTTTCTAAACCTTTGATCTCAGTTGATCAAAGTAACGTTTCATTAGATTCTGGGATTCGCATCTGACGGAAATTGTCCGCTGTTATTCATTTCCAACTATGGGAGTGGAGTACTGGTGATCAATATGTTTGGGCCATTAACGTTTTCGTTGCGCCTATACGCGTCGTATATCACAATAATTTATGCTATGTGCGATCAGAGGAAAGTCCTGTGGGGCTGAATTCCGATGAGAGAATACACTACTGGGACCGAAAACGTACTCTACGTCACTAATTTTGACCGACATTTCATAGAATATCTCAAAAAGCCACATTAAGTGATTTAAGAAACGGACATTACCTTTGGTTTGGGGGACACCACAACAACTGCGTTTCACATAAATCCTGAATTGACTGCAGGTGGTGTATCTGATTCGTTTATATGACTTTACTATGGTGGCCACTTAACAGTTTAGATGGTGTTAGAAAATGTCGTGTAAAGCTATTTTGCCTAATAAGATAAATGAAGCAACTGAAGTACGTGAACATGAACAAGTGAGAATTGTGAGGTTGAGAAGAGGCAATTGTGATTCACTCCCACGAAGACCGCCAAATTCAATTGTTCGTGTTAGTAGGGAAGGGCTGATTTTCCGTGGCCTTTTGCCTAAAAAATCTTGCTGAAAATTTCTGAAGCAACCTTCGGACTTGTCAGTCGTCCGACTTTTTCACTCTATTCAAGTGTTTCTGGAAAGCCAAGTAGGAAGCAAATTTCTCTTCTGTATGGTTGCATTCTACTTCGCCATTTCATCGCTTGGCCATAAGTCGCGCCTAGTTAAAGTGTTCTCTGAACTTAACAGGTTAGATGATTTGTTATTTCTCTATGCGTGTGTGTTAGACCATATCACCCTAGTCAAGTCTGCATCGAAAAGATTATAATTTACTCCAAAGACATTTTGTGTCTTTCTATCCGTAGGTCCGTTTATCTGGACACTCGTCATTTTTTCTGTTTTTTTTTTGCGCACGCTCACGGTGTTAGCGGAGCTGTGAAATCTGTCTAGTGAATCCGATTATGAGAAGCGAAATTGACCCAGAAGATTTCCTCCATGGATATGTGAACGGTGATTTCAGTGTTCGCAAGCCCTGGAAGGCATACCAAATGCTCGACACATCTGTGAGCGGGGTGAGGTGTCCTGGTAATTACTTTGCATTAGAACGGCCATGAAACGCACTTTGCTTCTTTGTTTGGTCACTCAAATTTTTGTTCAGCCTAGCTGTAATTTGGTTAGCAGAAATTGTCAGTTGCAACCGCTGTGCCACATCATGCTACATTAACCGGACAAATCATCTAATGTAACCGAAATGCGGCGGTGTACCGTTGAGAAACGAAGCATGTACTAGATGGAACAAAGAGAATTGAGCAGTACGGAATTCAAAGATGAAGATGAAGTGTTGGCATTTATTGGAACACGGAATATTCTGCGGATGAAGCTGGAAGGACAGTGCAGAGCCATTTGCATCAACTACATCGAGACGATTCAATATTGAACAGCCGGTAGTATGAGGATGAGACTGAATTACGCAGCTAGCTCTAGATGGAACTGTTCTGAACCGTGTAGCATACGGACTTGGTGGTCAGTACTGCCAGAAACCAGGTCGACGTGTGCTTTCTAAAACACCAAGATATGGCAAGGATTAAACCCCGAAAATGGAAAGGTGAACTTTTTGCAGTTGCGACGACAACCGTTTCCTACGCCAATCAGCCGAGGGGAAAATCGTTGGCCAAAAGCTATCAGCAAACCCAAGTAAATTGCACGACGAAGATAACCGATTGCATTGAATTGAAAGTCCGTTTTAACCTTCTGATACATACCGATAGTTACATAGCCGATTATTCATCTGCCCCAAACATTTTGGGCATTGACATCCGCACACTAGTGTATGGATAAAGATATCGCATCCACATTTTACGACGACATCTGCTGGAATCACTAGAAACACAGCGTTAGTTCAGTATCACAGATTGTACCGTTCATCCTTCTGGTTCTAGCATTTCAATCCAATCAGCGGTTTATTTTCTGCTATGAACCCAGGGCACATTGTGTAGCATATGCCTTTTCCCTAAGGTAAATAATACCAGTTATAAATATGGTGCACCTAATGAAGGTCCACAGGATGACCGAAACGCTGAGTTATAAAAATACTTTGCTTCCAAGATTCTGACTTTTCTCCAGCAATCAACAGATCTAGACATTTAAGCGGCATCTAACTACCTCAACAACTTCATATTATATGTTTATCAACAAATTTACGCGGGAAATAAGATGGTGTGCCATTTACTCATATTATTATAATTTCGACCTA
>SJOL01007788.1:586835-601148 GCA_004794785.1 Opisthorchis felineus | reverse complement strand
ATTATTCAAGACCTTCGTGGAAATTGCTTCTGACTTCGTTGATAGTCAGAAATTATGGCAGCGTCTTGTGATGAACCAGTTTTATACGCTTCCTCCAGTGGACACGTGCTAGCCTACAGCGAATTCTCCACAGAATTCACCACATCCAATAATATCAGGCAAGGGTAATCTGTCATCCTTTCCCTATAACCGCATGAGCTCTTCATGTCTACAAGGAGCGAAGAGATACTGCCAGCTTGGATCGGATCAAAAACCTTAAAATTCATGCTTGAAAATGAACCAGCTGATGTGGTGGATACGTTTGTCTGTCCAGGCAGCTTAAAAAGTCCCACCAAACTGGCGAAAGGTGGAATCAATTCCCGAAATTGGAAGTCCAGAGTAGAGTTCGCGAAACTCCAACACTTACGGTCTCAACGTGATATTAGCTTGGCCGTCAGACGTAGTGTATAGTGTTGCGGTCGATCTGTCCTAATTTGTGGATCACACACGTAGTCGCTGCATAAAACCGATCTCCGAAGAGTCTTGTGGTCGATCATCGGTTCCCCGAAGCATTATGCGGGTCTGGCAATGCTTACGTAGGCCGGATGGTTTTTAGGAATGTTCACTCCCCCGATAAATCAGGTCGCCAAAATTTACAGGTTTGCTGGTTACGCCAAGTACTTTGCATGTCAAATGGTCATGTGTCTCACTGAGCCCTCTTCGCTTAGCGACATTTCTGATGAAAATGGTCCAGGGACGGGCAGTCCAGGACTTGGCAGTGAAGCATGAAATCCCCTACTAGTCGATCGCTTTAGCGACTGCCGTCACTCCGGATGGGGAACTGGGATGAGGCCAACCAACGTTTGGTGACTTCGACTGATAAAGCTATGCCACAGCCAATGGCAACCGTGCACCGTAGCTATCGTCTTGACTGCCGACTCCCTACCGAACTGGACAAACAGACCCATTAACGCTAATGAACTCATAAGGCCGCCGTGTCGTTTCTTGCTGAATGAACCGATAGCAACTGGAACCCTTGGACTTTGTTACAGGGTTTGTAGCCGAAAAACTGAACTGCACTGCACCACAACAGCCACCGATCACCGATGAGTCGACGGAAGACCAAACTACTCAACGGCTCATCGTCTACTTTTACTTCTAGTGGTTCAATTTAGCCGTCTGCTTGAGCGTTAGATATGTGGTAGGTACGTTAGAGTGCCTTAGAGGCCCCCAGAACCATGGCACACTGGCTATGGTTGAGCATGTGCTGAATGCCTAGCAGTGCGAAGGCTACACTATCTAGCCACTTGTTTGTTTTCTGGACAAACACGATGGGCCTACGTGATAAATTGAATTCACCTTGTTGGTTCGTTGCAGCGGAGCATTAAATGAGGTCTTCGAAATTCCAGCATTGTTCGATGTTAAGCAAGTTTTTTCAGCGGGTTGGTCGTAAATTAATCCCTCGAAATGAAAACGTTTACATGCCTTGTTAATTGTCGGTGGTTTTCGGTCTCCCGCCAATGTTTTGACCAGGGTAATGAGGGTGGATTGGATCGACTGGTGTGGCCTGATTTGTATAGACTTATGACTGATCACCTACTCATTGAAGCAAAAAACAAACTAACCAGCATACACAACGCACTTATCAACTACATAAGGTGAAAACAGGATTAATCAGTATGCATGTGTGCATCTGTCCGTCTGGATTGAAAAGAGAATGAAACTCGTTGAAAGTCAGGAGAGTCATCAACTTTGCTGAATGAGCTACTATCTGTGAGCACTTTTTGCAAGTAACATCTGGACACTCTAGGACGCTGGAACGCGACATATTTTCACCAACCTAGTTTATACTCCTGGCAGATTCTGGTAAAACGTAAGATTTATGGGAATTCATGGAGACAGTCCACGTGTTATAATGGTATTGCTTGTATCTTACTATGGGGCATACCTGAACAACTTACATTGTCCTTCTCCATCATTCTCCACTCAAATAATAACAGCAGATTTCCTGTCTGAACAGGTTAAATAGATAAATAGTTATTCAAGGTGTAAGCTGCATGCATGATCTGAATGTGATGAATCGCTAGCATTGGAGACTAACCTTGACTTACCGACCATACCGTATATGCCGCCTTCCACCACTGGTAGGCGGTTGGATCCGGACTTTGGTCCACCCATGGTAAATGTTTTGCCGGATCCTGTTTGACCGTAAGCGAAACAAGTGGCCATGTAACCCTGAAAGATTAGATTGACCATCGGAGCGGCCGTGTGTCGATATACCTAAAATAGCAACCGCAAAAACCATTGACTTCGTTATAATGCGTTCCCGACTTCAAAGCTCGGATTACAAACCAGTTTATGGGCGAGGCTTTATCTTACAGGCAAATAGCCTTATTCATTGTGATGGTGTGCTGTTGCTTACCAGGTGATCACCATAACAACGGTTAACAAATGAGAAGGAGACTAGAGTTCTGACACCCAGAGTAAATCAAATTCTGGACAAGCCGACGACCATGCGAGCCTTTGTAGCCTCCAGCGTAATTGTTATCTTTAAAACTGACTCTTGCCACAAGCGGGAGCGGATACATGTTCGTAGAATCGACGAATGTGATAAACCTGGAGACTGTCAAGTGGGGCGCACACGCTTCCTACGTGATAACCTTTTTTTTCTGGTGTCCTTTGATTTCCCACTCGCAACCACTTTCCAATTCTTTTTTAACTTCTACAATTCCCTAGACTTTACAATGACATGAACAGACTTCCGCTGTCTCCTGCGCCTTCTCAAAAACGAATACCGCGCAAAACAGAATATGACTTTATCACCCTTCCGGTTGCTTTGCTTTAAATCGCGCGTCAAAATGTAGGAGGCTTGAATAACGCATTAGCAGGTACGTCTAAATTACGAGAATTTGAGCACCAGCGCCAGGTGTACTGTCATTCTTTGGATGCAGGACATTCTCTATATTGTTTCACATGACATGAACTGCCCCAAAATAATTACGGTAAACTGATAGACTTAAATCTTCCATTCATGTTTGAATAATATTGAAAACAACGTGATCCCATGCGTTGTTAGGATCCACCAATTTCATTGATATTCTTAGCTCTCAAATAACTTCAGTTATTCAGACTTGTAGTGCAAAATTCGGGTTGATTGTTCACGGATCTGACGGACAATTTCAATTTGGTTTTCCTATAATTTAGTAAATATCATGCTTTGCTCTGAGCTGATGCAAAACGCTGCTAAGTTTACTCAGAACTTCAGGCTATGTAACGTATTTTATGACGGATCGACAGCAGCACCAGGGGAGAACAGTGGTGCTTCACTACCGTACAGAAAGCTACCAGATGAACTAGGCATTAGGGTTTGAATAATTATACGTCCCAACGGCCTCAGTGGCCGAAGTAACCATTGCAGCTAACAGGACTGGGTGGCGAACGGAACTGTCAGTCTTTAAGAATGGACTTACGGAGTTATCGCTTTCAACGGTATGAGTAGAGGAAAAGGAACGAATATGTGTGTGTGAGAGAGAGATATACAGAAGGGGGCGTCAGCAACTGCGTACTATCACTTAGCCGGTTGTTGGTACCACGAGACGGCCTATGTGGCATGAGATTATTTGTAAGTGTGCAATTCATGGACGTATGTGAGCTGGGATTCTGTCAGGGTGCCTAGACCCAAACAGGAGAATAATTAATTTCCTCAACCAAAGCCTTTGGCTCAAAAGTCTAACCGCAAGGTAGCGGTGCTTTGCGTAAGACGTTCAGGGCTGCTTATATTTCTATGGAGCGTATTCCCCCAAACCTGCAGGACAAGGTATAAAAGGCTTTGTGAATGTCACAAGTACACTTCCCAGTATGGCTTCATGGTTTACGGAGATGGACAAACCATCACACCACGGTAAGGTTAAGTCTGTCCGTGACGCACTCAAAGGAAACGCTTGTCTGTGGATTTCTCAATAAACTACGCAGTTTAATCCTTTTATGATTTTTCTTTTTAATCCCTTCGCAAATTTTGACAAATTTCTTAGGTTTTGTAATTATGTCCCATATTTCGAATGGACTGCTGAATTAAATAATCAATGGATTAATGTTTGCTCGATAGTCCGACGGTCAGATATTCGTGAGATTCAGCTAGGATTCGGTTGGGTATCCCGTTAACTTAGTTCGTAAGTAATAAGTATATTTCACCATTTGCGTGCAGTGTGATGTTTTAGGGGGCTCCGCCCAACTGATGAGCCTCAAGAAAGCCGGAAGTGCACCGTCGGAGAGTTTTTGGCGACCTTTCAATTAGTGTAGTGTTATGTCAAGAAAACGACAATTTTATTAATAAGGCAGCCATAGAGAAGCACCATTTTTCGTACCTTGTATCTGGAGGAAACGGAAGGATGTAGCCTTCTCGTTATTGGATATCAGTTTCTCACACTTGTGATTGGATACGGTGTGATCTTCTCACTTGAATGGTTGAGTCATACATGATTGCTTAGAATTGTGTTTGCGGAAGGCCACATGGCACATTTAGAACATCAGCAAGCACAAACTAAGGTACATTCCCTGTAATCACCTACTTGGTTTTTTATCAAGTGTGGTTCTAAGAAATTGTGATATACACCAAACGTTACTTGCTATATATCAGTTGCATGCCAAAAAAAGCAGGTTAGTCCCTCCGTCCACAATTTTTTCCAGCTGCATAAGGTTACCCCACATTCAGGATCACGCTAGTCAGCCGCGGAACTGAGCTCTGAAAAGCTCTGGATGTCATTAACTTATTTGATGCCTTTCAGTTTATCTGCAACTTCGGTGTCAAGTAAAATCAAGTCCATCAAAAGCACCGCCCACCTGGCAACGAAAAAAGGTATACTTTTGAGGATCTGGTAATTTTTAAGGATAACAAAGCAGTAGGTTAATGGGTGGTACGATTTCACGCTAAGCTTGCTGAGGTATCTTGGTTGAGTTTTGTTTGATCGCTTTGACGTATTTATCCATAACTGTTTTTGAATTCGTAAGCCTTGCACGAATAAAATTCAGTTAGAGTGAAGGAGAGTTCTGTGGACTCGATCGGTGATTGCAAATACGTGGATTGGAAAGTGTAGCAAGTTTTGAGAGGTAGATTGGAGACGCAGAAGTAAGAGCAGAGCACGCAAAATTACAATAACACACATGGATTTTATCTAACTAGTAGTCAGAAGTCCATTTTGATGCCGTGTGCGTAAGTAGTGTAAGGGAAAAACTAAAGTATTGAGCAACCGTGAGTTTAAACTCTGATTCGGCTAGACATCTAGCAGACAATTTGAATGAAATGTACGAAGGTCACCGCTACTTTTGATTGGGAATTAAGCAGATATATCCACTAGCATTCTGCCGTATCACAAATGCATTTCAGCAATCAAAATAAGGAGAAGTAGAGCTTTTTTCAGCAGCTCGGAAAATACACTGTCGGCGCAGCAACTTTAGTTATGTGGTTAACTATATCAACAACCCCAATTCAACGGCCAGGGTCTGAAGCCGCGAACTACCACTGTGAGGAGGAGATCCCTTCACCTTGAAGTCGTTTATTAGCAAACACCAACTAAAAGTTTACAAACTATTGGACAGAAAAGTAAACATCTCACATGCACCTTATTTTTAAAAACTGAACATCCTCACGGGTCTTCTTTAGCTTTCGTGTATATTCACTGACTATCGCGCAGTTGTAAACAAACGCTGGAAAGCAGTTCCATAGGTTCCGTAATAAACCCCACCTTCCATTGGACGCGAGGCGAAGTTACGAGAAACAAGATACTACTCGCATGCCTCGTCAGTAGTATCCGCTGTTGCATCATTAGTTACTCCTTGGCAAGAAATTATTAGACATGAGGGAACGAGTCAGGGTTATTGGAAGTGCGCATTGAGATTACTTCACCTGATAATAACAGCCTAATTTTCAGTAAGCTATGGGACGGCACTGAGTTCGTGGAGTCACCTTTCCCGAATGGAAGAAAACCATACATCCTGTCACATCAGAATGAACATTCCTCAGACCTTTCAATGAAAATGTCACCTCACCAGAGGAAATGAAGGAATCTTAACATCCGGGCAGATGGGGACTGCTGCAGCAGCAAACTGGCTGGGTGAAAGCCACAAAGAACCAGCTGACAGGATGAGTTAAGGGCGGGTGGAATAAAATTCATGCAAAAAGCAAAACTATTCAAGCACAACCAGATTGTAGGGGTGCGTGTAACTGATCAGCGCTGAAAAACTACAAGGTATTTGAGAACCAAAACTAAAAATTAACCTTTGGATGCTTATCATAACATGTCCTTTGTAATTGCGCGGGGTTTAGTAGTGCAGACAATGAAATATTATCAAACGCGAGCGTTCCGTAAATGCGTTTTTCTACCTCAAATCACGTGATAAATATCTTGAGGTGGAAGTAAACAAAACCAATGCTTAGTTCCCATAAAGACAGCTTCATCTTACCTCAGCTGTATCCGCATGCCCTTCGAAGCAGTGGTCAAAGCGAAAACTGGTTTGTTCCAGGTACTCGGTCAGATCAAACCGTTGTCTTGGTTCGCACAGGACTATATGATCCGGCGCGGGAATTTTCAAAATGTCCATGTCACCCTTGGCAAGTTCTTTGGAGGTCGACATAAGAAAGAGGAAGACGGAAAAAACAGTTCCTGCAGCACGTCTGTGGAGTGGTTCACCTGTTCTAGTCGGGTAAAATGAATGTTCCTCTCATATCAATAGGCCGTCTGCAAGCGCTAATTATATGAGACCGGTTTACTAAGATACGGGATAAAGTAAAGGCGAAGAACATCTAAATTGGATACCCTATTATTGCACAACTGTTATAAGGAGGTTTTCACGTCTTCCTGGTTCAGTCTTGTTGAATCTTTCGTGTCCTGGTGCAAAGCCTCGGATACCAAAAATGTGCATGGATTTCACCTTGATTACTGCTCATCAGTGTTACCTACGGGGAGATCGGAAGGTAAATTCGGTCTATTTTAGGCGCTTAGTGAATGCCCCTCCTGTAATGTATACCTCGGACTAGTACAGGAAATTTTTTCAGTCTCCCCGTTGAATATTCTCAAGTTATCTGCGATGTTTGGTATTATACATGATTTACATACACATTGGTTCTTCAGACAATGCAACAATATCATCCACCACTGTTCTATCCTGACATTTTTTAACACTTTGGCATTTTCCCTTTTTCGAATGACCTCTGGCGTTCCTCTCATGTCGTTCGTTTAGCTTAAACTATGTAGACCAGCTGCATCAACATATTGTCTGCATTTTACACACATATTAGGAGGCGCCGTGAGGGAATTGTCTGTCGCAGACCTTCATCTTTCGAAACACAGACGGTCTTCATTTAGAAATTTTATCTATAGCATTTCATTCATCGGAGATGTATTCTCTATGGGAGAGCTAAGTCCTGAGTTTTTGCCCACAAATAATAATGAGATTCCCTAATGCAGGGCTTATTGCGTCACGGTGTTAACCAGCATTAACCGCATATATATTTCTAAAAATTCTGTGACAAATGTAACGAATCTCAACTCCTCAGCCAATAAAGTTGTCTGAGGATTAGTTCAAATAGTCAAGGTTAACATATTTTTCTGGTTTGTAACAACTGACGTATGGGGCAACGAAAGTCGGATAAAGAAAATCAGTTCCGCGCTATCGCTTGCTGTATGGAAAACTAGATTGGTGTGAATGCGAATTTTACAGATCCGGCAAACATTTACAAATAAAGATACTGTCCAGTCAGTTTCAGGCGTTCGTGGCGCTGTGCTCTGCCAGGCTGATCAGTCGATCGATTCTATCAGGACAGCTGCTTGATCGTCGTTAGAGGTTTCGTGCAAACCAGTCACATCGCTAGAGCGTGAATACCATCGCCTGTTCGAACATGATAGTTCAGACATGTTGAAGGTGCGCTGGAGGAGTACTGGTAACACGCTCGCCTCGCATATCAGATGTCCGAAGATCAAATCCCGACACGGCCAAGGGTATGCGTTGCTGGTGAACTCTACTGGGAGCGAAGCTCGAGTCCAATGCTTCTCCTCTGGCGTGGACTTATTAGAATAACTGAGCCAGGACGGGAGGAGCAGTATTCAAGCGAGAGTGCTGTGAACGCTAAAACGATAATGTTTACGAACTCATGCCTAGGTATGTTAGAGCTGTTTGTGTCACATGGTGCGTTCTTTCACCCGGACTGTGTTTTGAACGCGTATGCATCATGCATAACAATGTTCAGTTGGAGACTTGTATGAATATGTGGCAACAGTGTTCAGCCGACTGGCTTTCGTACGCGGCCTACTCCAGACAGCAACAATAAATCTGTTCCCCAGGGTCCAACCATGGATGATGTTTGGAACCGTTTGTCTCCATCGAGAATCAGAATGTGATTCTGAAAACATATTAACTACGTAGATTATTCACACTTACCCTTACCTACGGGAACAATATCGACAGCCAGTGGGATTGACTTCTTAGGGATTTGAATTATTGACAAGACTGTCTCACCTCTCGTTGCTAGTGTGATTTTGTTTTTACTACTCATCCATATTCACTCAGTAGTATGAAATTTTGACGAGCTCTTGCTGCCTAGGAAATTCTAGCTTCAGCTTGACGCATTAACAGACAGCCACGAGGTAATCAGTGCGTGCCTTAATCGTCGGAACCATATTTAAATCGGTGATACTTTGATTCCCCACCTATTGTTATCAGTATCCAAACAGGACATCCATGGGTTTGAAAGAGCCATTTCTTTCAGACGTCCCTGGGTTGTAGGTCTATGGGGTAATTCATGGCTAAGTCATGGCTAAGTCATCAAACGCAGCTGATCCCACTGAAGATGTCAAAAATTAATTACGACGATGAAAAGAATATGCCAATTTAATGAGACTTTGAGCCAACTCCTTTGATATCTAGGAGGTACATTGAAAGTGACTCGAAGGAAACTAGCTTCTTGCTGTACTGTTGACAAACGCAGTGCAAAGTGACATTTTATGGTAAGCAGCAATCCCTTCACGAGTACCAGAATTTCGGGGGAATTTTTCACCCAAGGTCTAGGTTGTACTTAGTATTTCACGTCTTTCTTGTTTGACACCTCTCTGACGGTTTACCTTGACCAGGATCGTGCGTCACTATGTACATCAAGTATACATACAAGCGAACCCAATTGTACATTACGGGGACTCTCATATCAAGGGTAGTGTGACAGGTTTGGAAGGCTGTTCAACAGTATACCCAGCAGAAGATCTACATCGGAGATCGCTGCTCTACTTTTTAGTTGGAATTTCATCCGGCAAGTGAATTTGATACTAAAACGCTGAGAAGCTTTGCACAGCCGTTCGGCCCCCGTCGGGGATCATTAGCAGGGCGCGGTGGGACTCGAATTTGTGACTTTCAGGGCGTGATCTACTCTACGGTTACAAGTGAGTTGAGAAACTTGCAGCTGTTACATTTCCTGGCATGCTTCATCACTTACTCAATAATTTTTACCACCATCCCATTTATTTTCGCCACGGCTGTATGAGTAAGCTGACTTCAATATGTTCTCGATGTCCAGCGTGCGCGAGGGCACGTGGTACATCGCAGTCAGCCCAGTTCCCTTCTTGTCACATTCGGTCACCCGGTAGGGCTGCTTTCTTTTCGTCTGTAATGTGAGTACTCAAGGGGGATGAAAGCTGTGGAAGCCGAGATAACAATTCAAGGGCCATACCCTTTTGAAGCAAGCCGTTAAGCAGCAGCGTGATTCTGAGGTAGATGCAGAGCACCAACCATTGGTCTGTTGTGAAAATGCGTCATTCGCCGGAGCCATACCTCTCAAGTCCATTCACACGGCTGAAGTATGTTGTTGAATTTTCGGGTACGGTTAGTATAGAAAGTCATTGGACACAGCCAAGACGATGCATTGTGCGTTTCTCTGAGGAATCCTAGCTCAACTTGATAGCCTACTGACAAGAGGTTTTGTTGCTTGCATCAGGACATGGTATTGCGCACATGTGCGTAAATAAAATCTATTGACTTCCTCAAGCCCACTGCGGTATGACCTGTTGAAAATCAATCTAGCTATATAGACTACTCTCTGGATGGCATGGCAGATGCTCTCCGACCTGAGAAACCCGTTCGATTTCCGACCCACTGTGCTGGTCAGACGGATGGCTGATGTGTCCCTGAGTGCAGCAAAACAAAGTTGATGTGGTCATAGGCGTAAATGGGGCTGCTGACACTGAATGTGATGCATTTGTAATAGCGTCGACCAACTGAAATGAACCGTTTCTTGGTTGTTAGTCTTTTTGTCGAGTTTGACATTTGAATAGCAAACGTTTCATCACCAATCGAGCGGGGTTGCGTGGTTCTCCCGGTTCTGACACTGGGTACATGGAGTGATGCAGAATGGATGGCCCAGTTGCACTGGCAATAAGGCTGCGTGCCGGTTCAGTACAATTGTTCACACAGTGAATACAATGACGGAAGGGAACGTTCTGGAATTTCTGGCAAAATACCGGTGGCTTGGTAGGGTGGACAGTACAGACTGCGTGTTCGCATGGGCAATTTTTATGAGGTTCTGCACAAGGCAAATTCTAAAGGATTACGCAGAATACTTCCGGGAACTATAACGCCACACTATAAATGCTGCATGATCATGCAGAAACGTCGAATTTGAAGGTTTGTTAATCTGTATTGGTTGCAGCAATTGCAGTGCGACAATCTAGAAATTTGATAGATTTCCTGTTTTGGTTCACAGACCATAGATATTTGTTTTTCAACATGTTAACCATTTAGGTCAGTTTAAATCTGAATACAAAGGTTTTCACAACTGAATTCCATGTCTAATGAAAGCCACGGCTCCGCGGGCCTTCTCACGTTAAACACAAAGCTTAGCTGATCTTTCCAGCAGATAGTTCGGCACCAAAATTGCTTCTTGTATCGCAAAATATAGCAGGGCTGGAATATGTTTAGTGTCTTAGTGATATTCCTAGTGGCCTTAACGAGTAAGCGCCACCTCCATGGCACTCTATTTTTTGTCAACATCGGTTAACAGTCCGATATAGAATTCCTGGTGAACGAATAAATGGCAGTCGGCGAGTGCTGGCGCTTAGGAATGAATTTCTAGCCTCTAAAAGCTTGTTCTCTTAGGTTTTCTTTGTTGGTTAGTTCGTTGGTTTGCAAGAAGACTGAAATCGAAATCGTTGAAAAATATGCATTCACTTCACAGTGTCCATTTAAGTGATCGTGTTGTCAGGATAAAATGGAGTTGACCCATCACGCAAGAACCGCTCGCCGCAAGCGCGTCACCTCGGCATGCTAACTGGACCACGCTCGACTTCATGCTGTGAAAAAGACACCTGATGGCAACTAAGCATTCACCTCGGACTTCATGTTTTTTGTTTTAGAATAATACACATCCAGCAAGGAACACCTTTTCGGTATCACTCCTTCAAACTCGGGCATACATTTAATAAATCGTAAAATTGACGAAATGCAAGACAGCTACATTCGAAATAAAGTTCAGCGGTCAAAAATTAACTCGCGATTGGTTAAAAATAACAAGGGCTACGAGAGTCCCGTGATCATATCAGCTGACTATCTGGTCCAATGTGCGCTTGCTTCTTTACGGATCATCTTTCACCACAAAGTTCACGCTGTCAAATCCATACATGAATGACTTCTACAGTGACCCGAATCTTTTTCTGATACACATTGGCAACGTTTCCCGGTACTTAGTAGACAGGTATGCTACGGTATTCACATGGTGCCCCGTATTCAAGAAACGACCAATTTCTGGATCGAATAGTTGCAAAAAACATTACAGTAGCCTGAAGATGTATAAAAATAACCTTAGTGTATCTAAACTCCTGAAATTTCGTATCCTTTAACACACTTCCTCCTAAATAGTTCTCCCACTGATAAGTGAAAGGGACCAACAATTTGCAGAATTCGGGTCAAAGCATTTTGCGTCTCCACTGGTTTCAACCATGTCTGACACTTATTTTTAGAAGCTGACAGGAAGCATTTGAGTTTTTCCGAGACGACCCGAGAATTTCGCGCAAAGGACTTGTCATTTTTCTAAAGTTTTCTGCTTAAGTATACAGCATTTCAACTGACGGTCGAGCTTGCTTGATGCATGATGTCAAGAAGGCTCGCTGTTCGACCGTAAGTTCTCCTTCCTCCTAGTGCCACGGACACAGCTGCTTACCCGTCGCCTCCTAGCTGTATTTGCAGAAACCGTAACATGAGGATTGGATGGCCGGAAACCTGCTCTGATAACTCGAATTTTGCGGAGGCGTGTACAGTTTGGTATTGAGGGTGCGGCTTTATTCCGCAATGCTGACTACTAGACTTTTCATATCAAATATGCAGTAACTAGCATCTTGACTGGACAGTGTAGCCAACGCAGGGTGACTAGCACATGGTTCAGACTGATTGATGCGAAAGTGACATTTCCGAAGGATGATTTATTTTTCACGTGGTTGATGTCGATCCATGGTAGGTGCAATGAACATAGTCCATTCGGTAAGGCGGTGGTGAATGCAAGGCTAAAGAACCGAAATTGATGCACGTGCACATGGGATAGGTTGGGGAAGAAAGCACCTTATCTGAAGCAGAGGATTGAAGTTTGAATCAAGATGATGGTCGTTCAAAGTTTTCCGTATAAATCGTTGGAGCATATCTGAATACATGAGTATTTTTAGACCAGACTATTTCAGATTTGTCTGTGGTCTTTCTGACAATTTCTGTTCTTTTGTGCTCTAAATTCATCTATCTTCCCCAGAAGTATTGATCCAAGTCATTGGTATATTGTAATTATTTCAAAGGCTTCAACAATCCACATTTTTGAAATTCTAGTTCTCCAAATGCCAGCACGTAATTGAAACGACTGTTTCTGACCATCAAACAATAAGATAACACAGTAGCAATAATCACACAACTAACACTGACGAGGATATTAGATAATCCCAACCACTATTTGGGCCAGTTTCTTGTTGCTGGCCCAAAAAAACACATGTAGGCGACTACAGTAGTTATGTTGTTGGATGACGCACGTATCGATGTCACGGGTATTCCACGAAGTTCCACTTTCTGTGAGTAAAGCGACATAGATCGAACTCATTTTGAACGTAGTGTTGTTCTATTCAGCAGATGAGATCGAACCTATTCGCAAGAACATATGAAAGAAGTTCTTGTGCACACAGTATATTTCTACCCACATCCAGGATATCCTTTTGTCAGCAAACGAAGTGCAGCAAACCAAGCGAATCTGAATCGACCTCGTCTGGAAGGTCTGTAAGAGAAAAATACAATGCTTTCAATGGAGAATCAATTAGTGATCGTTGAATTCGGGTGGTTGTCGATTGGTTATTCCATTTGACCTATGGCAGTGCAAGGAGATTTGGGAATATTAATGGAGATTTCATCCTGTACGTGAAGCCTGGATGGAAAGCCGAGAACCATTGTAAGGATGTTTTATTCTTACTGGGATTCATCAGTAGGGCGCAACCCATGAGATTCCATGGAGTTTTGAAACCGCATCCTCCCGACTAGTGGTTGAACACTTAGGCGGCCTTTATTAAAGCTTGACTTCATTACAAAACGTAATCTAAATTTAGATTTCCCGAATCACCCCAAATACCAACAAAGTAGAATGGTGGTAACGTATTGGAATATTGGAACCCTGGGTGCATTCGTGTGTAATTGATCAGATGGTTGTTGATCTGTACGCCGAGCTTGGCAAATGATTTGATCATTGGAGGAATCACCATCAGTGCCCTGTTGGATAGTTAGCTTATGTCTTCGAGCTTACGCTTATATAGATTGCCAAGAGTAGGGTTAAGCTACTGCCATTCATTTCACGTAGAGTCTTACTGGTCTGGTCGCGATCTGTGCTGCGTTGTGGTCTTTATTTATTTCGTCTGATTGCTCCACTAGATGCTGAACTTGTCTTTCATTATTTTCCTAAATTGCGGTTTAACTTCATCAGTCTGGTTAGTTGATTTGTATGTCTTCTCTCTCTGGGACATGGTCTACCAGAGGCTGAGCAACTCACAGATCTCTTCCATCCCTCGGAATCTCTTGGATGGTCCACGACTATCCAACAGCTCAGCGACTGCTGTCTTTGCGAAATGTAGGTCCACGGATGTAAACAGTGAGCTCGCATCAAATGAGACCATTGTTTTGTCCTCTATTATTGCCGTGATTTTTAGTTTTTACATGAATTGTTGTACGTTTTCGACTGAATATTGAGATCCACTGATGAAATGTTTGACCCTTCTCCATGGTTCGTTTAGAAGGTTGTAGGATAGTGTGCCTGGAAGTGACACTTGACCGTAGTTGTGTGGT
>SJOL01007788.1:554338-582187 GCA_004794785.1 Opisthorchis felineus | reverse complement strand
CAACTCACAGATCTCTTCCATCCCTCGGAATCTCTTGGATGGTCCACGACTATCCAACAGCTCAGCGACTGCTGTCTTTGCGAAATGTAGGTCCACGGATGTAAACAGTGAGCTCGCATCAAATGAGACCATTGTTTTGTCCTCTATTATTGCCGTGATTTTTAGTTTTTACATGAATTGTTGTACGTTTTCGACTGAATATTGAGATCCACTGATGAAATGTTTGACCCTTCTCCATGGTTCGTTTAGAAGGTTGTAGGATAGTGTGCCTGGAAGTGACACTTGACCGTAGTTGTGTGGTTACCCTGTGTATTTTTGAAAGTCCTGAGAAGCGTAGAGTATTGGATTCTTTGGCTCTCGTTTGCCAGTATTCCCCGGTTGTAATCCTTTAGAGGTCCTTTAGTCGCTTCAGGCTCTTATTGGTTCTGTTTGCAAGTTTTTTTATTGTTCTCATCCTCCAGACAGCCATAAGTAGTAGTTTCGTTGAGTTAGACTTTTGCGTTGTCCATACAGTCCAATTGTGAGTAATTTCTCAGCGGTTTTGGATGTCCTCGTCAGCAGGTCGCCAGATGGACAAATTCAAACAGAAGCCCACCAAAAGGCTACGCATTCAAACCTTTCACAGCAACCATCCAAACAGTCACAAACAGCGCTGCCTTCGGGAGCTATTCAATCAAACTGAAACACACTGCAACATCGTGGAATCCAAATCAAAAGAACAGAGACGCTTATTCAAAGTCTTTTGGAGGAACGGTTACCTATCTGGAGATTTCAGCAGGAGACCTCTGCGAAAATGCAACCCAACCAACCCAACAACCCATAGACAAAGCGAATCCATTACGCTGCCAAACATCAAGAACATTTCGGAGATGAATGGAAGGATACTATGACAGCCTGATATAAGATTGGCCCACAGAACTACAAACATAATGCGGAGAGAACTATCAAAATCAAATGGGAGACCTAATGCAGCAAGAAGACCGAAGGTATCTACAAAACTCAATACAAGAAATATGAGAAAAACAAACAGGGAGGAAACTGTCGCTCAGAAGCAAGAAACACAGGTTTTCTACCAAAAGACAACCAACACTTGCTCGACTGAAAAGAACACGAATTCAACTGGAAACAAGTCGGCAAACTAGGGCAAGCAAGAAGACAGAAAGAGCGTGAATTCATGGAGGCTTGTTACTCCACTGATGGAGCAATAAACAGTAGCACGGAGACCGACCATACCTCTCAACCTCCGAGGACAAGGAAGATCCAGAACCATCAATCACTGAGCCGAACAAGGAATCAGAGAAACCACTGGAACTACAACAGAAAGATATTTGGGTTGGAAAAAAATTGATCAGACCGGAATTTGCACCCTCCATCAGAGATCACAAAGTCCGACAACCAGACGAGCCAAAATAATGGGAAGCCCACAGATAAGAGACGTGAAAACCGATCAACCAGGCTTATGAAGATAAGCCACAAGTTGTAAATGGACCAATGTGGATGAAAGCAGAAAACTATTATAATTCAAGATACACCACCAACCAATCAAACTACAGGAGGATGGACCACGATACAATACAGATCACGAAGGGAACAACCAGAACAGGAAACAGTAGACGAAAATTTCAATGTGCAGAGGAGTAATCAAAAGCAAGAAATACAGATCACAATGAAACAGATCACATTCGAACCAGTCAGACTCTAAGTGAGATGATCATCAACGGTGCTCTTGATAAACTATATAAGCGCAAGCACGAATAGAGAAACTACCAACCCAACAGTGCACTGATGGTGTCTCCTCAGAAGGGGACGAAACGTTTACAAGCCAACTACCAAGCTCGGCGAACGGATCAATAGCCACCTGATTAATTACAAAATAGGACGTCTCCATTTTCAACCTCGTGTTATTTTCCTTAAGTTAAACTCTGCTAGAATTCTGAAGTGTATTCTTATGAGTACATATATATCTGCGTCAGAATATTTCATCGACGTACTTTTAGAATATTCTCTCTTATTTTGATGGGATTTTCCTAATTAGTTTCCAGTAACAAAACCCAACAGTACTCCCAGTTTCATGGGCGTTCGTAAACTAACTATATAGCGTGCGAGGCGAGTGCATTCGAGATACACTGGCGTCTAAGCATTCAAGCCGGTGAACCATACCGATTTGTCTCGATTTATCAAGTGTTTCTTCCAGCTGTTATAATCGGTGTTCTTGTTAGTACTTTCCGAGAATGGAGTGTCGCGAGGTTTCGCAACTTTCAGCTACCACATATTAACTTATCAGTGTTTGTAGTTGAATTCGGTGCACATGTTTTTTTACACAGTTACCGGGGGCTTCCCCGTCCCATCACAGTTTATGTAGCACAATTGAATCAACTGGTCATGTTTTTTATAATATATTTAAGACTTCCAACCTCTCTATTGCACGCTAGTTTCAAGTAAAGATAAACTAGCAACTCTTTCATGATATCTAAAAAGCTCTTCTTTGGAGTTAAGGATAAATCACAACCGACAGCCCACAAAAGTGGCCAGTTTTTACTACTATGTTCTTGTCAGTAACCAATTTTCGCTTTGCGGCATAAATTAACCCAAGAGAAACATCGACGGCAATACGGCAATGTAAAATGTCTTCTCAACCGCAATGTTATTATTGAACACCATGATACATTTAGCATCGACTTATGCCCGCCACATACTACAGTACATAGTATAGTCAGAATGAACACTAAGTATCACGAAAGACCGGTAGACGCACTGAGGCCATGGCACAAAAAATAAGGCGGACACGCATAAAGATTCGACATCCGCAGCGAATAAACAGTTGGAAGAGGGTCTTTTCAGTATGAGAGCTCCATTCATAACGGAGACAAAACCTGCTCCATTACAGCATGCAGGAGTTATAAGCATGAGGCCCACGGGAATAACAATCCAAAGAGGTCCTCTATCTGGCAACCGTGGTTGTTTGACAAGCTGCATCACAAATCCAATTAAGCTTACTCTAGAAAAAATTTTCGTTTCGGTGGATGTAGCAAACATGTCAACCGCCGCAAATTGTTTCATTCAAGGTATGTAAAAAAAAACCAGTATATTTGCTTTCATTGGCCACATGACAACTATATGGAAGTCTTGTTTCGGTGAAGTTGCGAAAAAATGCCATAAAACCATGATGGTGGTAGCTGTTCGCCGCCAAGAAGGTCCCATAAGTATGAGCAGAACTCAAGTACCGTGCAATAGGTACGAAATTGCCAAAAATAATCTTCTGGTCAAGCCAGACGAGCGGGACAAGAGCAATACTGCAAACCCCAAAAAGCCATGCTGCTAGCCTTTTGAAACGTAAGTTTTTTTTCCAAAGGGTCACCGGCCTCTAACATTGACAACATTCGACTACAGCTGAGGAAAAGTCCTTGTTTCAAATAAAACCTGCCCAACTTGTGGGCCCTAGCCCAGATCTGTCGCAAGTGCCGGCAGCTCCCTTTTACGGAGCAAGTAGACATGTTCTTCTAAAACACAAACAGCTCGGTGCGGCTGTAGATTCGTCGTCTCAAGCGGCCTCTGTAAGAGCCAGCAATGACGTCTTCCTGTCGTCAGCATTGTTTAACTATGCGGTGGAGCAAAGAACTTACTTGAAAATTCATACAAGCAAACGACGGAAGCGTTATAAGACTTGTCCAGAGGAGACGAAAATACCAGGAACTGCAGAGTAATCTCCATTTATGGGAATTAAAAACTCAGTCTCGAACACTACAGTGGAGAACTCAGCTCCTGCCTATCTGAAATATTCAGACACTTGGTACTAATGAAACTCCATGATAATCGTACTACGTTTGGCCAGTCATGGGATTGACTTTGCGTCCTGAAACAGCTACATCCATACTTGGGGCCTGGTGTGTTCTCCAAACGTCCTCTCTGCTTGAAATTGGCGTCCTACTAACAGCAAAAACCTCCACGGTTTGGCTAGCGACCAGCTACTGCACTAGATATCTAGCGTAATATTCAATACGACGAAATCTCTAATAAAAATTCTCAAATCTTTTCACACTACCTGCTCAGAGAAAGAGTACTTTCAAAAGACTAGTGAAACTTCCAAGTGCGAAGTCGCCACTCGAGAAGCCAGTCAGTACGTAATCGCGTGTTGTGGTTTCTGTGATAGAAGGATGAACGACGCTATATCCCACCCAAGTGAGAGTTAATAGCACTGCTCGTGGCCGAACGGTTGTCTTCAAACTACTAGCCGGGAGGTGCAGCGTCAGGGTCTCCCTAAATTCTTGCGAGATGTGCACTGCTGATGATTTCCAACAAGGATAAAACAGCTTCTTGGCTTTTCAGCGTAGATTGACCTCACTAACGGGACGAAATCTTCATTAAAATTGCCAAACGACCGAGGAACAACCGCTTGAACTCAACAACGATCATTTGAACTTCACGAAATCATTCCTTAGACCCAAAACCTTTGTTTGCATGCCCAGAGCTGATCGCCCCTCCATGGTTCCTCTGCTAACTAGTACATATTCTTTTTCTGTCTTGTCCCATTCTATTTCTCTCTGCTACATGTCGTCTACGGGATGAATTACTTTGCCGCTGTACGCTAATCCCACCGTCATCACTAAAACCTGGCTCACAATAGGAATTTCGGACTCATACCACTTCCGGTCGTTTCGTCATCACAGGCGACAGAATGACAATGAGCAGCGGTACCGCGCATTATTAACTCTCACACCTGGTATACCAGGTATAGGGCATAAGGCTCTGCCAGTTGTCACTAAACCGCAAAGACAAACACCATGAAATCCGTCGGTCCACAAATTTTTCATGCTGTAGAGGCTCCTGGGGGCTGACTGCGAGGCAACCAGTTGACATCGCCAGAGAACCGTCGTGGCACAACAATTCAGGACGATGCTTCAGGACGATGCTGCTTACAAAGACCAACTTGAGCAAAAAGCCGGGGAAAGGATTACTTGAAGACACTCTTTGGCTGGCGCGAATTTATTACTTTCAGAAAAAACAACACGGCGTTTCACGGGGTTGCAGAAAGCCCGCAATCTTCTCTTGTTAACCAAACCATTGTTGGTCATGAAATTCTGAAGTCTTTCCAATGGTCTTGGAGAATACTTACTTGGTGAACCAACGAAATTCCCATACAACTCCCGATTGACATTGTCGACGCTTTATTGTTAAAGCATTCACCTGTCTTCCTTCAAAGTCATACTTGTTCACAGTCACCAGTAGTCTCCAAACAAACAAAAAACTCCAAAAGAGGTTTCTAAAGAATTAAAATGCTTGAGAGGAAAGGCTGATGGTTCAAAAGTGCTTTCCTTCCCAGATAATGAACGCGCAAAACCTTTGTCTCAATGTTTTCAGGACCTCTGATTTTGGGCATTATTCCAAGAACGCGGACAAAGTGCCATCTCTCAGTTTCCAAAGAAAATAGAAGATCTAACTTCGCCCAACCACCTAACTGTCACTACCTGTCGTCTTAAGGGTTACACAACCCACTGTGTCTAACCGGATACAAACTAACCTTGAAAGCAACAGATGTATATATTTGCATTAGAGAAAAGCAGTCTTCTACCATAAATTTAGTGCTGGCAAAAAAACTTAGATTATAGATGTAAGCATACCTCTGTACTTTGAATGGCATGCTTAGATTATTCAGTGCTTTCAACCAAGGACACCACTATCTTCTCGTTCGGAATCTCACTAAGTTTGTAGTTTCCTGATTAGGTTGCACTACGAAATTAATGGTGCGGTTTTTGTTCTTAAAAGGGAACCTAAAAGAACCATAGATAATAGTCTCTGTTGACGAATGCTGTATTGAGTGAGTACTATCCAGAAAGCCGAACAATCTGCACACCTGGAGTCACGTGGTCCTGATGCCGTCCAAGGGGCAACCTCATTAAGCGCATAGTGAAAAAGTTACTTTATTCGTTTTCTTTTCCATCAGTTTCAAGTGCGTTTGTATCTTTACTATATAGAAAATCTTTAACACCTTCTGGACAGACAAGTTCTGAAAAGAGTTGTCGAAAAAAAGATAACCACTAATCATCCTTATTTTGTGAAACACAGGCTGACTAAATTCAATATGAAACCAATTTTTGAAATTCTGTTGTTATACTCACCACGTTTATTTCTCGGTCGCTTTCTGACACAGACAACAATGCGTCCTTTCTTTGTTAGAGCGTTTACAACCAAATCGGACGTTGATGGCTTCACTACTTTTGGCGGCCCGTTTACCAAGCCTGTAGTCTCATGTTCCTGTTGCTCAAGATTGAATAATTTGACATCGTTGACTGGACCCGGAGAATCCTCCGGTGTTGTTGTATTGCAATCAGATGATGAAAATGCAGTATGCGGGCGGTGGGTATGCTGACCTGGACAGCTTGTTCGCTGAGACTGTACTGATCGGCTGCTAAAGTTTCGCGTACTTGTTATTGGCTCGGTGCAGCAGGAACGCGAGTTCAGTGGCATATGATTGAACTTCTTCGTCTGATTTCCACTGGAAAAGATCGATGCGTCTCCAGAAGCTGATAAAATGAAATCTTTATGCATGTCTGTTGGAGAATCAGGTTCGGAATTGCAATCGATGCTTCCTACAGGCTTCTTCCAGCTGCGCATGTTCCTAAGGCAGAAAGTATTCAGATTCAAATCCGGAGCAAACAGTAAACATAAATAAAGTGGAACAGGTCTAGTGTGATTTGATTTGACAAACTATCTGTCTTCGGCCTTCTTCTGATATGATTCTTTTGGGGTGATTACCATATCCGAGTACCTGAATCCTGATCCTCACTGAGCTACCGTCAAAAGTACCTGTGTTTCTGCATGGGTTGGCTGATGAAACTATCAGGCCTCTGATTCATCGTCCATTGCTTTTGATCTTTCGAAGATTATGTCCGTTAACACAGCCTGTACAACAGTCATCAAAACATCAGTGCTTACAAGCGTGGCTTATGCCCCTCGGTAATTTCAATTCCCTCTGGTATCCGGACTGCCCTGGAGTACATTCTGCATACGTATTTGATGGAATACTAGTCAAGTTTTCGTACTTAGATTTTTTGTATGCTACAGAAATCCCGTGGAAACCGAAGAGACAGACTAGAATCAGAATGATTAGAACGGATGATGTTCTATTCTGTTTCCCAGGATTCCTCCGCGTGACACATACACTGCTCAAACAATAAATAATCCATAACTCAGTGTCATTTACTGTGAGTCTGCCACAATTCATGAAATCCCCCCCCCCAGATATCGAGTTCATACAAGTTGTTTTGTTCCACATCTACTAATATGGTCTGGCGTTACTAAACTGCACAGAGGACATGCGACTATCTGGGATTATCTGGCAAACTTCCTGTTTTCGTGATGATACTCGTATCAAAATTCAGAAGAAGACGAACAATGAAATGCCGATTTCGAACATCTCGTGTAGGATGATCACCATGTATATGGGAGTCCTTTTATGCCATGGCCCTTAAAATTGACTTTTACAACCTTATTGCGTGTACTTTCCCCAGTTTCGTCCAACAACGAGCTATCTCGCATAAACCGTGAGTATGTTGACCAAACTTTTCACTTCTTATAAGTGCATCCCAGTTCACCTCGTCTAGGCCCCAGTCACTGATCACGCAGTGGTTGTATCTTTTTTTAGAAAAAACCCGTCACCTGTTTTACTCAGCACCGGGCAGTGCATGTTCAAACTACATGCGATGTCTAGTTATTCCAGTAGAGTTTTGCCGGTTGTTTTCAAGCTGTTGTTGAAGAAGAGAATAATGGAAAAACGGTTGACATATGTCAAGTTGAGCTTTTTTAAAACTCGGTGACCGCACAACTTTTGTAAAACTGATATCAGTTTTGGATAAATGTTTGTGGAGTCTTGCCACCAAGCCTTGCTTGAATATTTAGTGGTTAATTATTTGTCGTTACAACTGTGTCCGATGACCCAGACAATCAGTTGCCCTTGTCTGTCCTGGTGCGGTCGTTGGAACAAACCATCCCAAAGTGGCTTACTCTGTGAACTTTTCCCTCCCGTGTGGGAAAACTGTACTTTGTGAGCCAGCAAATCACAAGTCGTAGTTAAAAACGAGATGGATGTGCATCATAATGTTGAGACTTCCTATTTTTCACTAATTTGTCAACCGGAATAATGATATTAGCCTCGTCTGTTATGATTAACTCTCTGGACAATCTGGATCTTGCTTTGAGTATTCCGAGAAAATTTAATCCGACATTTTCATGTATCTAACTGATGATAATTTGTGTTTTTCATCGCTGGCAGTGTTTTTAGTCAAGCAGTCGGTTTTATGGAGACTAATTTCAAAAGAAACACCTCTAAAAATGGAGTATTTTTCTTGGTAGGTGAATGGTCTTCTTGGCCTTCTTATTACCCACCAAAGGAAGCCTATATTGTTACGTATCCTCAAAATATCTTTTAGGATACGTTTATTTAGTCCTATTGAAAACTAGCATAAGTCAAATCCTCAACAAGTTCTTCGTCAAACAGGATCCTCATATTCACTTAAAGGCAAACTTTGAATTACAGAGTTTCCCGGATATTCCCCCGAGATAATATCATCATTCTTTGAGAGATGTTTTCTTGGTTTCTTGAATTTAACCAAGTCTAATTAACGTCGAATGGTTTTTCCAAGTCTGCCCCATAAATCTCATCAGGAACCATTTTTTGCTAAAACTGGAAAAAACTACCGATTTTGATGCGATCCTCTGCGTAACCATTGTGAATTGCGTTAATGCGCATTGGCGGAAACCACCATGGATATTCTCGTTCGAAATCGTGTATGAAAATAAAGTGTTCTTATTTTAGCATGACTTTACCGCTTACTCATGGGCGGTAGATTTATTTGTTCAGCTCAAGATGAAAGACATGTAAAATATGGTGCTGTGAATGAATTAGTGGACGCTATGTTGTGTGACCACTAATTCTGCTGTACCAGACCACGTGATACAAAGGAGTAAGTCCACTTACGTATAAGACTAGGTGCAGGTTGGTCAGCTGAGTCCAAGTCACTGTCAGTTAATAAGGATCAGTAGAACAAACTCAAAGAGTCTTGAAATACGGCAAACCTGTTGGAAATACGTGGATGACAGGCTGACATGCAGTGGAAAATTAATGAACCTCCGATGATACTCTTCTGCTTATCTTTTCAATAAGCTTGGTGCCAAAACCTAGGGAGACCAGCCATCAACCTCTGCGGCTGTAGATCTCTGCTTCTGAGGGCCAGGCAAGAACAACTAAACGTATTCATCTTTAAATACGTGTACAAACCAGCGCTTTGAACACAAAACCGTTTTCCCTAAGGACCAAACGAGATGAGTGTGCGTTCGCAATAAGAAGTCAATCCTAGTAACTGACACCGTGCTCGGAAATCATGACCGCTTCCTAGATGCTAAACTGATTCAACGCTTGGTTCAAATGATGCTTCAGTGCTTCTGTAGCCTTGATGACTGGCGCTTCTAACCTCAGTGTTCAAATTTCCACCCGCCGGTTCTGCACACATACATGACGCAGACCACTTTGATCGTAGACCTGTGAAACTCATACTCACGCGGTATTCATTTTTCTGTGAATACGTAGCAGTTGCGCCGTCGTCAGGACAAAGGCACCATGGTATAACTTATTTGAGTTAAACTCGTCCCTGTACGGACAGTCAAGATGTAGTTGAATAACAACGGGGCACCGGTATTATCTGCGGAAGAAAGAAAACGAATAGTTATTGCTTCGGTTTTGTTTATTTGGTGAAGAGTCTGACTTATGTGATACAGTGACCAGCTCACACCATTTAAGAACACCGGCAACACCGACTGCTGCACAAATGCGCCATTTTAAAGCGAAAATGAAAGTTTAGCAGCGTGAGGGTAGTTGGGAATTTTTAATGGAGGTTTCGTCATGTAGGTGAGGCCAGTCTATGCTGAAGATCCGAGAAGCACTCTACACCAGTTTCCTTCCTATCGAGATTCACCAGTGGTGCGCATCTCACGAAACTGTAGGGAGAATTGAAGCTGCGACCAAATGTTCATATATAAGCCATAAGGGAAGTCAACCGGTCAGAAGATGACCATTCAGTCCCATTATAGTTCATTATAGGCGACCTACCTGCTGGCATTTATTTCCACTTCTCAAACCTTCCACGTGGATAATGCATTTAAATAACAGTTGCTCCCACTCAGTCCAGAGTAGGTCTAGTCTCTGGAATGTGTCTAACTTTTAAAGGTCATGACAAATTGGAACGCTTTTATGCGCATCCGAAAATATTTCGAACTCTTCTGCCAATTAAAAAAGACAGCTCTGAGGATCAGCAGCACTTGGAACCCGTCGCCCACGTGTTTTACAAATGATTCACTTTGTGGGCATTGAAGCTTTCCAAAAACTGACATCCTGTCGGAACAGTTGCTATCACATTGTATGATTTCCGAGCTGGAGTTTTCTCTTCACGACTACCCGTTACATGTTCTTATAATGTTGATTTTAACCGCGCGTAATTACTGAGTAATCTCAAGCACCATTAGCATACTTATACTGGGAGCAGTCAGGAGTCCAGTCACTTATCGAAATTTAATGGTCGATTCAAGTGTATGTTTCGTCCAATAAAGTACTGCACCCAGATATGAAAGTTACTGAGGAGAATTAATCGTTGGTAATTTATCTGAAATCTTGCATAGGGCAGGTCGATATCGAGCTGAATTTCAAGTGCCTGAGATAGATTTACAATATACCTAAAACCTTCGCAACTGGACAGAGTACACAAGATCTGGATCACTGAGTTTTGGGCCCTACCGTAAGTGAACAGGGTTAAATTAACCATATAGCTCGGTGAGCGGGTTAGCCAAAAGGAATTTCGAAGAAATATTCGAAACAGACGTCAAGAGAATTAAAGTGGCCTCTCCCATGGGGATTGCCTTTTGGAATTGGCCATAACCGAATGAAACCGAAATCACATTCAATTTTTCACATAGCAAACCATATAGTTTACATAGGTAGTGTATATTATATTATATTTCATACTTTTCTTCCGATTTTCCTTCGCTTGAAGTACGGTTCTCGTATAACAGGCCACGAGCATTTTGTGATACTAGGGTGACCGCAGAAGCTTATAAGTTGAAACATGTCTTTTGTGACTTTTGCTTTATTTGTAAAATTATTCTCCCCATTTACTAATCGTTCACCGATTTGCGTTCATCAGCGCTGTTTGGTAGGTCATCACCAGGTTCGTCACTACGTAAAGAAAATCGTCAACAGTAACGTATAAAATGGAGATTTCTGATAAACCAGCATTGGGTTGCTCACCAAGTGTCACACTCGCGTATTCAGAAACAATCCAGCAATGAGAAGAAAGGCCTTCATGTATGTTAATGGGCTGTCACAAAGTTACCACATGCAACATGAAGACTCTTGATACCAGTTAAAGAATAAGGCCAGCAGAACTAGTTCTTATTCGTGGCAAGATGCTTTGAAATCAGGGTTTGTTCAGACCCTTTAACTGGGTCAGCAAACGACCATTAGTCAGATTAGGGCGCTTGACACTCGTTATCACCCTCTTCTACCAGTATACACGCCTCAGCCAAAATAAGAATGCAGAAATAGAATGATTTTTGAAGAGGCGTACCACACTACTCATAAGTTTGCTGAAATACTTTCGACTAACCACGACCAGTTTTGTCCTTCTTGAGGTTAATCAGGTAGGCGCAGTCCCCGAGTATCCTTCACTTTATGTTCTACTTGAACCCAAATTGCATGAAATTCGACTTATACACTCGTCTGCATACCAGCTTAGTTTTGACGGAAGACTCACTTGGAACCCACTGAAGCCCTCTTTTATGAAGCTTTTACGCAACTGAATGTGCTGCACCAGGCTACCTTATTTTTAGTCGGTACGACGTTCTAGACATCGCAATACATTGCGGGTACGTAATGCACTACTCATGAGACTGCTGAAAACTGCTAGACAGCCCATGACCGGTTTCACGCGTCTTGGCGCTCATCAGGTGGGTGCAGTCCCCAAGTTTCCGTTAACCTTGTGTTTTACATGAACTGCACGAAACTCGTCTCTTACACTCATCTTCATAGCAATCTGGTTTTGAAGACAGAGAGAACATCATAAATGAGAGATTCAGCTGGTTAGCAGGTGAGTCTCCTGACAAAACGAAATTGCTCTACAGATCGAATTTCAAGAGAGGTTAGAGTTCTGTTGAGATACTTGAAGTAGAATGAAAGTGGCCATTTTGTGCCTTTTCCAATGCACTTTTCTTGGCATAAAGTAAAATATTTTGGGTCACCAGTTTCATGACGTTCATAATTATGTGATGTAGTATCATATTGTTTTAGGAAACCCCAACGAAATCAAGTTAATACAAACACTACTTCAATTTTCCCATTGTGACCTGACCAAGCCACGCATCTTGTCAAACTGGTTTGTCTGAGTTCTCCTAGAGGAGCAACTGGTCAACACACCGACAAATTTCTCATGGGAAATTCTGCTCAGAACACCTTGATTTTCTGAATCTCCGTAGTCTGGAGGGTAAGTCACCTATAGCTTATTGTGGTGCAGTGGTTTCAATTTTTGACAAGCGGCGCTTTTTATTCATCCTATTTTTCTCGGTTATCGGTACTAGCACACATAAGTAATATAATACATCCTATATATAAGACAAAATGATAGACACTAAGAGTGATAGGGTTATAGGAGCAGTATAGCTTGCCATTTACAGATTAAAGTTGGCTAAGTTAGGAGGCAAACCAACCATTTTGCTTATTTACCAGGTCTGAGATGCACGGAAATACAGAAATGAACGTAAATACCGTTTTCAAATGTGTTCTTAATTTATATGAATCTTTCTATTTTAAAGTTGCGAAACCTTAGCCACGCAAACGCAGTTTGAACTGGACAAAATGGAATGCGCAAATTATATTCGAGAAAAACTCACGCATCAAAACTTAAGGATAACTGTTTCTCCCCTCAGGGTGTATTCACTTTTGTTTATTCATATTGCACTTCTTTTAAAGTGCCATACCTTAAATTAGACAAGATTTCAAACGATTTTTGTCTTGGCCTAAACGTTAGGAGAAATAATTGCCAAATTTTCTCTCCCGTTGATTTTTGTTTTTGCAAACAACCTTTTACACATATGATGAGCAGAATGTCACGAATATTCACGGAGGAAATAGAAGTACATGGCCACTACAGAGTGCTGCTCAGCACTCGTGTTCCGTTTTTCACATTTCAAAACTTCAGTCAACCCACAAATGACTTTTCCTGTATGTTTTTTCTCTCCAGTTTGCCTACGTATTAAACTGGAAGACTATCAGTCCAACGCTGTTGTCAACTGTTTATTCTTCTTGTTTGGACATTTGAAAAAAGCCGAATGTGCACCAGACGGATTCTTTTGATCCAACCACGGGCTACTTGTGACAGCCACCAGTAATTCACATAAATTCAAATTACCGGGTGATTTTAATTCGTTTTTTTTCAGCTACTGGCAAACTTATCGTTACTTATTCCTGACACAAGTACCAAATGAAACCGTTTTAGCAAATCTAGTTTCAGATGTTTTTAAAAGCATGCTAACTGCGAGCACTGTCAGAAACTGGCTCCAAATAAAAGCGGCACAGTGCATGCTTTTCTACATTGCATAAAGCTTTATTGGTATTTTCAAGGGGACACAATGCAAATCTGCTTTAGAAGAAGAGGATTGCCGTGCGCCTCCTTATCGGGCCTTTTTTATTTCAATTTTGGTGCTATTTTTCACCTTACAAAGTGCATTTTCTTTGCTCTTAGCTGCCTCACTTTCGGGTTGGCACGTGTGCTACGCTGTCGTTAACACACCCATGTAGAAGGCATTACTGAAATGTCTACTTTGTACCAATCAACCTTTGTTCTTCTACAACATACAACTCATAACTCGCCCCTGCGTTTTTCAGCAGAAGTAACATGGGTGTTGTTTCACTTGGGTTTGTTCACGAAACCGTTTGCCTAATTTTATAATCTGGGCCTCCGTAATTGCAAACGACTTAAATCTTTGGACATAATACAATACTCATAAGGGTGCTGAAAATTCTCCGACTTAAATCTTTGTTGGGTATCCAATTTCTCATGTCGTCGGCTCCCGGGCATCCCGGGTACCCAACTCTTGAAACCGTTACCCAATGCAACGTAGACTTACTATTTGCAAACTACCCTCACTTACAAACTAATCTGGGTTTAACTGAAGACTCAACTGATTTCCACCTGGATTGCCCTTTTAATGTGTGCTTCTTCAACTGAATGCGTTGGAAAAAGGCCGCCTCACGTTGCAGTCGGCACGGTAATCAAAATATCGCAGTGTACTGACAGGTAGAAAATAAGGTTCACGGAAACTCGGGGGTTGTGCCTCGAGAAGGACGAAACTGGTCGTGGGCTGTTGAAGAGTTTCCAAAAAACTTATAAGTCTGTATTACGTTTGGACAGCCTACTGCGACATCTCAAATATTGTGTAAACTGAAACGTGATTCAGCTTTTGTCCAGCTTTGGAGAATATCATAGACGAGAGATTCAACGAAGTTTTAGTTTTGTCACCTGTTAAAACCAGATAAGTTTGTAAATGAGTGTATCTCACGAATCGCATTTATTTTGCGTTTAGGTATAACATAAATTTGAAGGAAACTCGGGAACTGCGCCTACATGGTGTGCCTAAAGAAGGGCGAATTCGGTTATGGATGTCCAAAGTTTTTCATTGAGTACTGTGTTCCGCATAGACAAGGGTAACGCTGCCGCAGGATTGTGATAAAAAGGGTCAGCAGTGTGTATAGACGGATATTTTCATATAACCCTGTTCGAATGCGCAGTGGACCATCCAGCGCACATTGCTATTTGAACAACCCACACACCATTCTGACAAACTGACTGAGAAAGGCGACTGTGGCTTGGTAGTCGACGCGCACCCTCATCTGCACATATAGCTGTTGCATGGTCAGTTGTCATTTTTTATTTATTCTGACCAGGTCATTTCAGTATATTATTGTGGACGTTTAAGTGTTCTGTTCTTCCAGAAATGTTTGTGAACACGTCGTGCATTTGAATGAGAACTACTCTGCGCAAACCGTCTACTTACCTCCCTGAACTGCTGAAACTACTGTTTTACTAAATACACCAGGAAAACTGGGTCTTATAAAGTTAGCTTTTCTGAAAGACGTCTTGGAAATTTGCCTTTAGGCTATTTTACCATCCAGCAAACAAGGTTAGGAATTATTGGAATAATCAACTCTCAGGCCGCACTTCCATGAATCCCAAGCCCAGTGAATTGCCACATTCTCCTCATAAACCACGAAGCTTTCAGACTTCATTTTTGGGCTGCAGCTTGATGAAGACGTCACTCCTCTTTTTTTCTACTTTATCATAGTTTACTGTCTAATTATTAGCGAAACACCACAAATATTTGATAAAATTAGTCAACCATCCCAAAAAACGGCACAGAATAAAGTTGTGTTGAAGACAAATGTGTCTCATTATTTCTCATTTGCCTCCCGTTCTTGCAGGTAAGTCTATCCAGTCGATTCCTCTAAGCAGAACACGGGAGGAGATAGTCTGGGGAGAATATGAATTTTACACTCCCGGAGAACAAACTTCTGAAGAAGCGCAGGGTTTATGGTGGTAATGGCTGTCAACATGAACAGTGTTCTGTATGTTTAAAAATATGTCCAATAACCAATTCAAAAAATATATTCGTTAGCTTTTACAACCTCCAATAAAGGGGAAAATCAATAGTTACAGAGGACACCAGATGAATGTATAAGGTACGTTCCCTTGTAGGAAACCACTAAACTGATTGCCCATAATCTACTTCTATAACAATAAGATGTACTTGTCGTCAGGGAAGATACAGATACAAGCAAGTAAGTTCAGTTAAGGTCATGGAGTATTTTGCGAAGTTTGACAGCGAATGGAACACTGCGCAAAATCACGTTACGGGCAGTATGTACTGTGAAACTGAGTACATAATTTTCAAGGTCATCCTTGTTCCACATTACCTTCTCTCTCAGCAAACAAACAGTATGCCGCCAACCGGAAACGGCAACCCTCGATTTTTGGAATTCACACTACATAAAAAACGGTGTTCGGCTCAAGGAAATAGACTGCTAATATAAGATATTGTTTAGTATTCAGTGTAGTTCACAAAGCCTTAACATATGCTGTCTTTTGGATTGCTCGTTAGGGGAGATAAAGCTAAATTTTGGGCTCTGTTTGTTTTGATTCGCTCCTCACCAATTCGGCATAGGACCTAATAATTTCAAGCACCCTCCACAGTTATCGGTTATCTGGTGTTTGGGCAAGATGAACTCATAAAACTTTAGCTGGTTTGCTGGAAGTGCAAAAAATTGGAGACTTTTACGAATACTCATCACCCTGATTTGGAGTCCTCATGTTGATGAACTTGAGCTCCACAGGCATGAGGTCCTATTGCACGCCGTCACAGCTTTCGGCTTTGAAGTTTAAGTTTTCGACGGTGAGCTGATTTGATAGTGGTTCAGACATGTCTGAGGAACCACGGTCTGCGTAAAACTGACTATTCACGGTTCCTGAATTTCGACAGACCAATCGTATCCTAATTGCAGGCAATTCAGCAACCAGTATAGTTCAAAGTCTCTCAGACCACTCGGCACTTCATTACTCACCGTTTTCGGGCAGCATTTGGGCATACTTTTGGTTTTAATCCGTCAAAATTCCTGCCAGTCTCTTCACCTACTCATTACATGTCCTGTATGCAGGTTCGCCCCTGAGCCCAACACTCTGTCGAATTAGTTTTACTGCTTCAGGACAATGAATTGGTAAGTGGAGTAGCTGAAATATTGAGTGTACTGTCACTAATTAGGCAAGGTTTACTGAAGCCTTGTGATGTCGACATACTATTCAGCTGGCTTAAGCTTCGCAGAGGCATTTGAGGGTGGTCAGTTTCTCTTTCCCGCAAGAAAACCAAACAACCACCAACGATCCTTCTTTGTATTGTCACAGCTGACTGACACATCGTCCGTCATATCAATCCCATGAAAGTAAGCCATCTCGACCGTCGAGACTGAGCTTCTGTCAATCATATTACTATTGTTTGAACGGTGAGCCTCCTCTCCTGGAACATCTGTTCTGCTGACTATGAATAGTTCCTTGGCCGCACCAAGATTCAAGCTACACACAGACTTCAAACATGCGAAAAAAAAACGTGTTATCACTAATCCATCACCAAAAGTTAGATCCTTCCGAATTACTAAGTTCCACCAGGCAAACGTTTCCACTCTTGAGATTGGTTTTGTCCAACGCCTGGAACGACTACCAGGTCTGCACTAGTTTTGTTGATCGCCGGATAAGTCTGAAGCTAAAATACAAGTTTAGGGACGAATATAACTCCTAAGCAGATATTACTTTGATAGGACGGAAGAAACGCCATCTGTGTTGCATCAAATGGTGTTTGCATTGAGTTTCTAATTCCGTTGGTATCTTGGCTAATGGAATTAGTCAGAAATTTAATACCAAACTTCTGCACTCAATCTTGATGATGACTGCATATGCCTGTTGGCACCCTGCGTGACAAAATCAAAAACAACTGTCTATTGTCTTTGTTTGCCCGTTGAAACTTGAGAAGAACGCCTGATAGATGCAACATGATCTGCCTCTACCCCTAAGTCCAGGGAGAGTTTTAACTTTGTGTTGTAGAGGACATCCAATGTACTGGCATAATTGAAAACGCCCATGCACTCTCTCACGCATAAAATTCGATGCCACATATGGGTCTTAATTCTGTGTGCCCTGATTAAGTCTTGAAAAAAGTATCTACGAGAACCGCTGACCAACACCTTCCTTGACGGCGAAAGATAAGTGCCGAAGTGATCAAATCTCTAATGAAAACACTATGAAGCACTTACCGTGTGCCATTCTATGTTCCCTTTCACAACTCTGGAAAAAAATGGTGGTTATCGCAGTTCACTTGGATAATCCGGTTTTTTACAGACAGAAAACCCCTCCTTTGGCTTAAACCACAGTGACAAAGGTGAGAAAACTGTTTATCAGCCAGACTGGGAGCGTATCGAAGTGTAGTTATCCTGATGGTATGCACTACGGGATGATTGTTAGCTGACAACGGCTAAATAATTAAATCAACCTTTCTAGCTTTGGTTTTTTGTCCATGCCCACGGATTAGTCGCTGAATTGATTATTACCGCATTCCAGTTAAACGTAGCAAAAAAGCTTCTGGAATGTTCATCTCCGTTTACAGACGCAGGAACAGATCTGATCTAGATGCCAACTACAGAACTTTAAACGCTTCAACCGTTCCAGACCGCTATTCCACTTCCAACACTCAAAAACTGATCTGATGTGTGTCTATCACCAAATCTTCGATGGGAAGGATGGCATGCTGTAAAAATCGTTCAGCTGTAACACCCTTCCGGTGCCTAGCTGCCATGCCACCCGAAAGATGATTTGTATCTTTAGTCCCTACGGGTAATTCGAGATTTTCCGGATGTCGGTCAGTTTCGAAAATGCGGCTCAGGCCCCTCAACTTCTCACACATTTCGATAATTAAGAGATGTACGTGGTTTACTCTTGCGTCGGCGACATTTAGTCGCCAGCCACAACCAGAGTGAACATTAGTTACTCCCTCACCTTCTTTCACCACGCTTCACCAAGGATGACTTTACAGTTGGTGCAGGGAGTGCGAATTTGGTCGATCTTCCACTGTTAACTTAGAGCCCTATCTTGATCGACCTGGTTTCCAGTCCCTGGCCGGCAAGTTCTAAGCAGTCCTTGACTTTTCCCAGCCACCAACGTTTGCAACCATCCGGTAGCTGGTTGGCAAGCTAATGCCACCAATTTTTTGCTGCGGTGTGTCAGTTTACTGTGGCTCCCCTACGATCGACTCAGTGGCGTTAAGAACACAGACCATGAAGTATTACCGCATGCTCTGATTGTATTCTGAAAAGTAAAAAATGCCTTAAACCCAGCCGCTTTACCACGTTGCTTCCAAAGCACTACATGCGTAGCCATGCAACCATGGACAGTAGGCGTTGAAATATATATTCAGATGACTTTTGCCCACCAACTAGAAGTCTACCATGCTAGGTCCTGAAATACTTGCAATTTATTCAGTCGTTTATTAGTTCCGCTATCCATTTCAAGGTTGTTAAATACAGACCTTTCGTGTACCCCTGCCGGCCCTGTTAAGAACGGTAACTGTTCCGATAAGCAAGATTTTTCTGCATAATTCTTAATTCATACTCGGTGCGCCTGACAAGGGTAACTTTGCGACCAAAGCTCTATCGCAGGTGTCGTTGGAGGTCACGAGGGAACCTACGATTGAGTTTAACGCCGTTACCGCTACACAGCAAACGGTTCCTGCTTTTTTGGTCGTGTCAGAACAGTGCACTACGTCATCAACCATCAACCGTTAGCTATGACTGTGGGAGCCATCCTTTGTTATATATCACTAAACTACCCTAGGTTGATTGTTTTAACTTCTCATCAACAACTTGCTTCCAGTTCGTCGTAGTGTCCCTTCTGACACCTGAGCCACTCTAGACAGGTATTTTAGACCCATTATGCAAAGGGATACCAGGTTTTGACGCTCTTCTGCTTGGTTTTCCAGAAGACAAAAAAGAAAAGTCACACCGCCGTCTCAATTAGACGCCTTCTGGGTGTCAGTGACATCCTAGCTCACATTCGAATAGACCTCGTGGGTGTTCTGTCCAATTCTAGAGATATATCACTAAAAGACTGGTCTTGTAAGTAAAGTAAGCTTGTTGCAAAATATCGAAGAGCATTGCTCAACTGTTTTATCCTTGTTGAAAACCATCAGCAATACGCATCCTATAAATTCGAATTAGATTAGCAATAACTACCTCCCGGCTAAACCACTTGGTCATAAATGACTGACCAGCTGCGTGACAAGCTCGCACGTAAACAGCATGTTGCACCACTCGTCCTTCAACCAAGACATCTACATCACCTTGTCACGCTTTGACTGGCTTATTGACTGACGACTTCTCAGATGCCGGACTGACAGATTTTGGGAGTTATTAATCTTTCGGGCTATTGATACTTTGCTGGCAGTAAGAAGCTTGCGAAATTTTCGGTGTTCGAGGTTTCTTCTGATAGTTGAAGCACCCTACACCTAGAAGCCGAGAATTACTGTAAAGCGGTTTCATCTTTATTAAAAATAATCCGCAAAGTGCACCTCAAGACTCACTAGGAAGACGTGTGTCGGGTGAGTCTAAGTACTGAAGGATTGTTACCAGTCACTCGTGGCAGAATGGTCAAGTCCTCAACAAATGGCCAGAGGCTTGAGAGAGCAAACCTTCCGGGAGATTCGTGGGCTACGCATTGTCGACTATTCTCGACAAGATTGAAAACGTTCTGCAGTGCTTCTTGGTTTTTCAGGATCAAGTGACTTCAATTACTGAGCGAGATATTCATGAAAACTTCAAAACCTTCTCGTGCGACTAATAACTCTGGAGAAGTGACGTAAATTTTGGCCATCATCATTCAATTTTTCCTTTGTCTCGAATCAAACGGACATCCTGATAATAGCATCAGAAAGAGATTTAAGACATCCATCAAATTTCAAGTTGCCCCTAAGGGTGTTCAACGGACTTTTTAACGGGGCATGTAATGCATTTGCAAGTGTCTGTTTTGTTGGCACCTTGAAAACACGACATGCTATGATTGTCGCTTACCATACACTTGCCCACACCAAACCCACGGCCGCAACAGGTGCAGAATTCGAGACCCAGCAAACAGGGGTCCTTCATAATTTCCTCGTTGGCACTTGCGTATTTGTCAATGCTGGCATACAGACATCGAGTGCCAAAATCGTATTCCCTCAACGTTTTTGCTTATCTGGAGAGTGGTTTCCGGATGATACTAACGTAGTGTCTTACGACGTCTCATATGACAAGTAGCTGGCTGTCTGGATGTATCGCATGCGGCTCTTCAATAAGCAGAAAACACCTTTAATCACGGGCTCTCAGAGCTTTTTGCAACCTTGTGAGTATTGTGTTATGTCCTTTTATATCAAAGTTCATTGCAAACGTAGTCCGGTAGTCAAAAGTATCTCTTAAATTCTCCAAACTGGCACCAAAACAGCTAACGCGGCAGGAAAATTACGGGAAAACTTCCTATGGAGGTCTTTTTGAGTAGGTGACCAAGTGAAAGCTTTCTATGGTATGCAAACACTGCTGTGCATACGATTACTCAACCAACTTAACTCCAGCGAGTACTACTCGCCGCACGCGTGGTCTTATGTCCCCTGGCATACGGGTTGCGACGCAGTCTTGTTTATCCCACCGCCCACTCTGCAGTAATGTTTGTCCTCTTGTGGTATTGTTAGTACAACTGTCAGAACTCCAAAGAGTCTAAATCCCTATGTATTCGCTCGCTCTAACAGGAAAGTCAACAACAACTGCCATTTGGAACACAAAAAGCGTCAGCTGGTTTAACTGACTGAATTTTAGACAAACCTGTTTCGTAATATGCTCATTGACAAACACGTTTTTTTTGCTGTATTCTGTTGACTCTACCGGCGGCTGTAAATATTGTGCGGTGCTACTCACAAATTTGGAGATCAAGGCTACCTGCTTCCTCGTGATTTCGACGGCGTAAAGACATTGAGATGTTGGAGAGCGTAAACTTAATGTAGAGTAAGGTGTTAACAGTAGATGATATTACTTCTCGTTTAATGGCACCTTGTACTCCACTGATTACTTGTGACTTCCCGACAGAGTAGCCAGCAGATTTGCTTGCAAGTCGAGGACCATTCTTGTTCTAGGGCTTGATTACATCAGTTCAGGAGGCCGCCGGAAAGTCGCAAATCAAGATACAGAAGAACAGGACTGCGGGGACTGATACTTGTGGTGCATGGCGGTGGGTTTGGCAAAGTGTGAGTAAGATTTACACTGACAATGACAGTTTTTGTATTTCAGCAACATCCGCCCCAGTTAAATTTGTGCCGCTTTCCTCGTAGGTAGCCAGTCCCTCAAACGAGATGTTGTCTTTCACTTCAAGGAAAACCTCCAAAATGCCTAAACAAAAATAGACACTTCCACCAGCAAGAAAAAGATGAGAGACTGGAAGTGGCCATCTATCAAAACACATTTCAAGGAAGATCCGGAGCAAATAAGAAGAAGGCTCTGCGGGTGACCCGGCTTTGTGCCCAGATCACCCGATAATGCTTCAGCACTAGCCTTCTTCCTTGAAAAAAGAGGCAGATGAATTTGGCGCTCCTGCTTTTGGGCAAGTTACTTATGGAAGACTGTATTAGCCTAAACATACATAGCCTTCAAAAAGACCATTAAAAATCAATGATTTCTGACGGTTGATACTAGCGTAACCCTACAGAGTTGTATTCATGTGGATGATCAGTTGGCAGTCAATTACTGAAGTTGAAAGAACTTCTTCCTGGAGTTGGCCGGCAAGTGCTAATCAAGCAAACGCATAAACGTGTTAACTATAGATTCCATCACGGCATATTCCACAAGGCTTTTCCACAAAATAATTGCTCTGTAAGACATCTAGAACATTTATGATACCATAAAAAACGTATGACTATCAAGGTCGCATTTATGCATCCGCGTAGTCGTGGCCTTCCCTTAGTTACTAAGCGGCACATCTACCAAACATATTTGCTCTCCTAGCACCCAAAATCAGAAGAGTGAGCAAATGCCAGTGCGGCAGTACTCAGGAGTAAGAAAGTCAAGCCGAAATTAGCGGCTGATGTAGCTGAGTTCTCTCAGTTCTTTTATCATTTTTGCTACCGAACTCTAATAGTTCAGGTTTCAAGTTTTTGCCTCTCGCACGGGGATAATTGAACAGTACACAACGCAGGCCGGATGAACCATTTTAGCAGCTTGGGCGCAGTCTCTACGGTTTAAAGTGCAGCTGGGTTTCGTGAGGCTTTGGCACGCCGCTCGAGTTACATGTGTTTTTGTCTTAAAGCCTCTTGTAAGTAACGACGATCAGGTAAAAAACCTCAGCCTCTAGGGGTACCTACCGACCATTTGGAAGACACAGTGTTTTAGTGGGTGCTGTCATGGTGGTTGGTAGTTTCATCTAAGCCGTCTACTCCTCTGTCCTATTCCATGTATCCTAAAAATATTCTCCATCCCCATCTATTGTGATGCTGCCTTACACCTTATAGTCAACCGCAAATATCAAAATTGTTTGTTCTAGCCAACAAAGTAATTTAGTCACATACTTGCTGAACAGTGTAGGTTACAGTACCAGTCCTTGTGAGATTACATTGCCCTCTGACAGTCGTTCACAAAACCGTTTTTTTCAACCTAACCTTGTGATGGAATTTTTTTAGGTTACTGACCATATATTAAAGATGGCGAAAAACTAACTACTCATAAAACAGCAAGGACAGTTTTGCGGTACACTCTGTCAAACACTTAACTGAAATCTACGAAAACCACATCCAATTAATGCTCCTGATCAGCTGACCTTGCCCAGCTCTCACTTGCTGAATACAGGTAACAGAACACAATATGTGTTAGTAACAAAGCCCCAATTCTCCGATTTTTGTGAGCCGTTGTCCTTAAGGTGCTGTCGCAGAAGCCTATTTACTTGTCTCTATATCAGCTTCCCGATCACTAAAGCCAAGCTATCTGGCTGATAACTAGTAGGGTCCTGTTTGTCAAAACTTCTGTGGGCAGTGCCATAACCTTCTTTACTAAGTGAACAAAGGTCACAGCAAGAACTGTGACTAGAACGCTCTCTAGCTAGCTGAGTATCTTCTGAAGGAGACTATCTGGTCAAGGAGATTTGTTTGATCTAAGTAAAACAAAATCCGGTTTATTTTAAGAGCTGTGTAGCTAACTGATGTTCCTTTCTTTTCTCGAATAAATCAGGGTTCTAGAACGTAATGGACTTAGGAGTGCGTGTGAGCTAAAAATCATATCTATTCTAGAGTGCCATTCACTACTTAATCCGCCTCAGTCCTCATTGATGGCAACTAATATGTTTTCCCAAGTCCTCGGTTTACGTACTTGATGGCTTGACGCATCTGTTCCAGTAAACTCTAAATTAGATAGAATTTATACCTCTCCATATAGATTACTTCATCAAATTACGCTCACTCAGAATCTTTTTGCACTGATGAAAGTTCCAAGATATGAGTCTTGCACGTAGTCACAAAAACAATTCTTTATCCACCCCAAGGTGCACCTTTGATTTCTGCGGTAATCTTCTTCTTTGGAATAAAACGCCGACGTAACATCTCTAAGTTTGCCTGAAAATGGTCTGAGGCAATAAAACTTTTCTTTGGTAAATCTCAAGATATGTGTGTGGCAATAGCAAGCGTCGCCAGAAACTCAGCCCTCCATACATTAGGTATCAGGATGTTCACTTTTCGGGGGCTCTCAGCTAGCCCCAAGTGGGTCGCCAGCTTCATGAAATTACTGAGAGCCAAGAGCATTTTGTACCCAAATTATTGCTGGCTATCTTTAGCCTTCTTAAATAGTTGGTCTTCGTAGGGTCCTAGGTGTCCGTGGGGGCGTCAATTCATTTTTCACACAAGCTAAATAACTTAACCCTTGAGTGCTACTAGCCGTTTAGTCTAGTTATCATTATCATCATCATTGCCAGCTGTAAGAACCGCGTACTTGTCGTACAGTGGTTGTAGCTGCCACAGTTTCGTTCACTGATGATTTTGGGAGGTAGGGTATGTAGCTGCGCATTGGAGGCGGGAGCTGATAAATTGGTGCGTAAATACAGCACTGTCAGTGAACTGTCAAGTGGGGGATTGGGAAGGGAACTAGGCATTGAAGGTATTAGCTTGGATGCACGATCGTTATTGAGGGAGCGACTGGGCCATGTCTGACAATGTCTGTCACCATTGATGTGGCCCGTATCGGGGTTCCCATCCAGGAAGACAGCAATGACCAGCGCAGTCTAGTTTGCTGGTAATGGCTTTCACACTCCGCTGCAAAGTCATTGTTTGATCGCCTCTGGCTCTTTTTCACCCTTCACGTGGTTGTGCGAAAAGAACCCTTCGAGGAATTTGGTCGGCTGGCATACGCAGCACATGGCCAAGCCACCGCAATCTATGTAGTGTGATCAGTTCATCTATCGAGGGTAAGTTATTCCTTCCGAATACCATTCAAAGTACTTCGTTCATCATGACATATCAAGGGTTCCGGGTCGACTCTTGAAGCCACCCAAATAGGCTCGTTTTGTTATTTTAAGAACTCCTAGCAAAGACAATCACAAGCAAGCTGACTCATTCTGGCAGAACCTAGTACCTCGAATAGAACATAAGCCGTTCGTTATACTCGTAGTTGGTGACTGGTCAACAGTGCCTAAACATACGACATTTTGCTACACCCCAGCTCTTGAGTTTGCTCGCGGTGTTGGCAATTTTAGCCAGAGGGTGCTTATTCTGGATCCTCGAACTCATCCGTCAACCATACCCCAATTAATTTCATAAGATCCGGCAGAAACTAGTGACCCAAAAAATCCGACTCATCCAGTTTTCAACCCAAACCACTCATATCGAAGTGTGCTATCTTGATCATGATTGTCGGGTTCTCCCGCCGATCAGTATGACCGATTCGCATGCATGACTTATTTTTACTCCAAAATCCCAAATACAAAGCTTTTCTTGGGGTGACCTGGGGCGCACTTCAAAACTGTACCATCGTGAGATGACGAAGAAGGCCGCCTTTGCCTGAAGTTAGTACCCCCGTCTATATTCTTCCTAATGCCGATGGTCCTCAGTGGCTTGACTCCCTCCTGCGTTCTGTCCAGCTACTTGTATTTATCATTCTTATTCCCGCCATGTCTGCTTCTTTACCCGATTGAGCGGCCCGTTTGTTTGATTTAGCCATGGGTAAAGCCGTAAAATACTTGGCTCCAAGAGGAATGATTCCATAAGTTGGTGTCGGTGTCGCATTTTTTGTGTATGCATCAATGCATCCTGCGGTTGTGTTCTCAGTTTTATGAGCTGGGCTGTAGGTTGTTCGGCGGGCAAAACCACATTTGACTACGCCGCAGTTTTCACCGGTCCTGCATGGTTCACGAGCTGCTTATTATGATTCATCTTTATCAGCGTGTGCGGGGTAATTGTTCATGAATTTTTTGGCAAGGTCGCTTCTGGCGTCCTAGTGCGTTTCGTAGGTTTTCCGTATGATGTTGATCTCCTTTCCTTGAAGTGGTTCTGCTGTCAGAGTAATTTATTCTATACATGTCACTCCAAAATGAGAGACTATTCCTGCAGGCAGTAGAGGTGTACAGAAATTGATCCGGATCTTCTTAGCTGATCGAAAATCTTTACTTTAAAACGTGAAACAGTCCACACGTTCCTATTAAAAGCAGAAACCACACCTTTGAACTGTTCCACCGGCTCCAACTGTACAGACAACGCAACCGTCGATGTTGTGAGTCCTCTGGAACGACCAGGGAAAGGGAAGTTCTGGATGTGTTTGTTGCGCCCTCTTACCATCATCAGCCTGATGGTCAGTTCTACCGTGCATCGCTGCACGGAATTCAATGCTTGCGTGAACAAACATTATTCTGGAAATCCAACTCCCCTTGTTTTCTATTGGTAACGTCGGCAAGGTTGAGAACTATCACCTTCTCAATGCAGCTGAATGCGCCCAGATTCGTGATCCATTATCAGCTCCTCACATGGAGCCCCCTCATCGGGAGGTCTTACCGAAAAGTCAGCTGCCCTGAGTGTGGGTACGACTTTCTTCGCCAAATGTATAAAAAGAACCAGTTAATTAATTAATTAAAATAAGGGTCATCCCTCACAACCAAACCAAGAGGCTAGGCGTCCTTCAACTAGAGAGGTCTCAACAAAGTGTTGGGAGCCTTCACATCATGAAACCTAGTGATTATCCACCCGGATTGATAAGATGCCTCGAACTGGGGTGTGATTGAAACGCGGTTAGCCGTAAATTTTTCAAAACCGTGCCTTCTCGTACCGCGTTATGTGGACTTCTGATCTTTAGGTAACTTAAACAAAGACTTTTCGTGGTGGTCAGTTCGGAGTTCATAATGCTATTTGAGCTCAATTAAGTACATAAATCGCAGAAGACTGTGACACTTATTCGTCCAATTTTACTGCGCAACAACCTCTTGAGAGGCTATTTATTCTGCATTAAAATTGCGTTCTTCATTTCATCTGTTGAATGAAGCAACTGTAGCGCTTTTAAATCTTTTTCCAGCCTTCGCATCCCCTGTTTTGTAAATTCACATGCACATGCCTGTTTGAATTTTATGTTATATTATGGTAGTGGTGTGGCACTACCTGGTCGTCCTGTAAACCCGTGCATTTTAAGTGCCACCAGGCCTTGCAGGTGTGGCATTGCATTCCACCTCTTACATTCGACGGACACCCACATCCGTTGTGGTCCATCGATGGCTGTAGAGAGCATCCTGTATTGATTTGGGTCATAATTGAGTTCGGGTGTACCGCAGGAACCGAGTGCAAACTGACAGAGTTTATCACGCAAAGGTTATTTGAGAGTGAACAAGTGTAACAAATGACACGTGTGAACTCTGCAAATAGATTGAACAGTGAAAGAAAAACGAAACCGATTTCAATCGTACCGGCGTTTTCAGTGCCAGTAAGCGTGAGAGGCTCCAAAGTTGCAAGAATACTCGAGGCTTTATAGATAATGTATCCAATGCGATTTTTACCCCATACGCAATCACAGATGTTCTAGGCTTCAGGAAAATCCAAGCAGAAATTGGAATTGGTGGTAAAGTTCTTCCTGAACAAAATCAGTTGAGTCCTATTTACTGAGTTGTTTTGTCCTTCTTGGCAAGGTCCACTCATTGAAGTCTTCACTTATTAGAAAACGTCCATATCGTCGGACTTTTTACA
>SJOL01007788.1:514360-528079 GCA_004794785.1 Opisthorchis felineus | reverse complement strand
TTCTTGCTGGTTTTACCCCCATTTGCTGACCTTAACTTTCTCACTGTTCAGTACGATCGCCATCGTAAGTTGGTGAATGACTATCTGCAATATTATGGAGGGTCATGGTCGGACTTCAAACGCGACGAGTAAGCGTGTTCTGTCAGTGGTTATAACACTACCTTTAATGTCGTTATTATTTTATTATTATTACTGTTATTATTTACAGCGCCACTGATCGTCGGGATATTGATGTTATTCGCGAACATGGACGATTTCTCTGGTCCGACAAGGATGAGCCGAAAAATTGGTAAGCTACAATTTGCATTCCTCTCAATTCAATTCAGTTTATCAGCTATAAACCGTGTAACATAGGCACACTGGTTCCAGCTGCTACAGTTTCGATCGCCGAAAAGTGGGAGTGTGGGACAGCAAAACACTGTAGGCGATGGTATGTTCAACTAGTTCGGGAACCGCGTAGCTGCGCATTGAAGATGATAGCTTTGATGCATGAGCGTCACTGACCACGATTGGATCATTTCTATCAGTGTCATTAAGTATCGGACAGTTGGGTCCCGGGGTCCCCATCCAGGGAGGCGGCAGTTGTTGACCCGATTAAATTTACTAGTTAGTGTTTTCATATTTCGTTGCCAGGTCACATACACTGTCCACCTTTCTGTCATTTCCACTCAGCACAGGGCCGGGCGGAAAGAACTCTGCGATGCAGATGGTCCTCTGGCATGTAGAGTACATGCCTTAAGAAGCGTAATCTATGAAGCGTGAGTAATTCATCAATCGCAAGAGAGTTCCTTCTTCCATCTGACGTACCTCAGCATTGCTAATCTGATGTTCCCACCAGACCCGACTGATGCTTCGGAGACACCGATACTCAAACATCTTTCGTATGTCCTCTGAGCCTAGGGGGCCATGTCTCTGGCTCATAAAGCAGTATGAATCGCACTGCTGTAGTGTAAACTCTGCCCTTGACGGACAAACTCCCGTCACGTCGGCGCCATAGGTGTCGGGGGTTGGCAAAAGCTGCCCTGGCTTTCCCGATTCGAGAAAGAATCTCATCTCCAGCCAGTCCACCGGAACTTATACAACTACTCAGGTGAACAAATTTATCTGCGACGTCGATTGGCTCGTCTGCAAGCATGAGGTTTGGCTTTCATCCCACTGTTAGAATGGTAGCTTAACAAGGTTTCAATAATCCCTACTGACGTTCCCTCCCCTCTGATTTTTTGAAGTGCTCGTTTGAAAGTGTCGACAAAGCGTTCGACTTGGCCGTTAGACTGAGGATGGAATGGTGGCGATCTAACGTGGTGAATGCCATCTTGCTTGCAAAACAAGGCAAATTCCGCCGAGGTAAATTCACTGCCGTTATCTGAAATCAGTGGTTCTGACTTACCGAAGCGATTCAAGATGCGAGTGAGCTGCAAGATTGTGGAGCGAGAGGTGATGTGATCCATCATGATTATTTCCGGCCATTTACTGTAAGCGTCAACCATGATAAGATAATGCTGATTGTTAATTGGTCCAACAAAACCAATATTTAGACGCGACCAAGGGTTAGTTACTGCAGGCCACGAAGATAACTCGGTCTTCCGCCGCGATTTTGCAGAGCACTGACATTTTGGGCAGGACTGCACAAGTTCTAGCTGTTTTTTCATACCCGGCTAGTATACATAAATTCGCGCCATGGCTTTCATGTGTTTGATGCCTGGGTATCCAAAATGAAACTGCTTTAGTACTCGCACTTGCCGTTTGGTTGGTACAATAACACGTTCACCAAAGAGAAGGCAACCTTTGACTTCAGGTAGAGAAAATCGTCCATCGAATAAGGCCTGAATGTAACGTGTCACTGTCGATTGCCAGCGTAATACTTGTTAGAGTACGGGGTCACATCTGGTTTCGTCACGGACCATTGTTGAAATAACCGGAAGGGCTCGAATGGATGCAGGGAATACGGTGCAAACTTCCGGTTTGACAGAAATGGAAGCCAAACCTGTATCTTCTGCCCATCAGTCTTGATAAGACGTCTGCCTGGCCAGTGGTATCCCCTATTTGATTGAAAAATCGTAGCCAAGGAGAATGGTCGCCCGGCGCTGGAGATGATTTGCCGTGTATACCGGAACGTCTTTCTTCGAACCGAAAACGCTGACAAGCGGTTTGTGGTCGGTGAAGAGTGTGAAATGACGACCGTAAATCAGTTTTTGGAATTTCTTGACGGCAAATACGATTGCAAGTGCTTCTTTTTCTATTTGGCTGTAATTGCGTTCGGCTGGTGTCGAAGATCGGGCTGCATGGGTGATGGCTTTTTCAGTTCCGTCAGGAAATCTGTGGGAAATGACTGCTCCGATTCCATGTTTGGATGCGTCTGACGCTAGAATGATATCCATAGATGGGTTGTAATGCGTAAGCAGCAGGTCTGATGATAGAAGTGATTTAACTATGTCGAAAGCTGAGTGACACTGAGGTGACTAATTCCAGGGAACGTCTTTTTTGAGAGACGGTTGAGGGGACCACGAACACGGTGCCTATCTGGTAGAAAAGTACTGTAATAGCTTACCAACCCGAGGAAAGATCGCAGTGAGGGCATATCCGTCGGTGGTGGCATTCTCTGAATAGCAGTGATATTTTCCGAGTCAGGATGATGGCCAGATTTATCGAAAGGAAAGTCCAAATATTTGATAGATGTAGGAAAGAATGAACATTTTTTCTCTCAGAGATGACAGTCGTATTCCTGGATTCGATCAAGTACTTTGGTTAAGCGACGGAGTTCTTCCTGATCAGAGGCTGCCAAAGTGATATCATCCAAGTACACCACGACTCCTGTTAACCCATTAAGCGTAGCGTCCATGATCTGTTGGAAAATGGCTGGCGCCGTTTTCACTCGAAAGGGAAGACGATTGAACCTGAAAAGACCACGGTGCGTGGTAATGGTTAGTAGATCCTTGGTGTCCTTCTCAATTTCGATTTGTAAGTAGGCATCAGCCAGATCGAGTTTAGCCAAGCAAGTGCCACCATTGAGTTTGGTAAACAGGTCTTCTGGAACTGGGATAGGATGCTGATGTGATTCGAGTGCAGCATGTAAGCCTGTGGAGCAATCAGCACAAATCCTTATCTTGTCATTCGTCTTCTTGACCACAACAATGGGAGCTGCCTAGGAAGAATGGTTGACAGGCTGAATAACACGTGAAGTCTGGAAACGATCGAGTTCAGCGTCCACAAATGCAAGAGCCGCATAACGTACAGGGCGTTTTCGTCTGAAGATTTGTCATTTGGTTCCAAATGAAGTGTGGCTTGAGCTTTGGAATAATACCCAAGAACATCTTGAAAGACATTATAAAATTTTGATTGGATTGTGCATGTAAGTTGTTTAGAAATACTTGTATAAGTGAGATGCACGCTGTCACATACAGACTGTAGAGGGACACACAAAAAGGATTTTGCTGATCTATCCAATCAAGACCGAGTAAATTCAGATCTAAACAATTTTTGAGGTAGCAAATGCCCTTACATCGCACATTATTGAAAGACACATCACAAGTGAGTTCACCAGTAAGTGGTAATTTGTCACCGGAAGCAGATTGTGCACAATGGTTGGTAGCAGAAAATAATGGCTTCCCAATTGCATTCCAAGTGGAACGTGAAATCTGTGTGATATCTGAGGCTGTATCGAGCCGAAGACAGACAGGAGAATTATTCAGGGAAAGTGTGATAAATTTCCTACGGGTTGGGGAATCCACTTTGACTGATACGAAGACGGAATTCGACCGATATCGCTTCCATTTTGATGTAGGAGCCGTTTTAAGTACGCTCTGTCGGTGATGTTTCTTGTGGGAAACAAAATCCTTGTAACCAATACGACGGCAAGTCTGACATTGGTGTTTCTAAATGGACGAAAACGGACGTAATGCTAGTCACCACAAGACCAACAAGGTTTAGAAGGCTTACTGTGTTTGGGATGGGAGTTGCGCAGAAACGCCTTATTCTGATTTCCGGAAACAAGGTGCACTATGTCGTATGAGCCAGCTGATGATTGGCCGATCATTGTGCTGTCCTGGTTCAGTTGAGTGAGGCGGTAACATTCAGCACTGAGCTCCTGCAGGGTTACCTTTGGGTTTTGTTCAAGTTAGTGCGGCAATCTTGTCCGAATGCTTGCATGACAGGAGGGCTGGATGCCAGATATAAATATAAGGCATTTGGATTGATTTTCGTTCATATCGCTGATTGAAACGCTCGCATTCTCGATTGACAAATGTTGTAAACCCGACAACGTCATCGTCCTTCATGACCAATTTAAGGTATTGGTATCGAATGTTGAACAAGGGTGTGTTGTCCACAAAGTTTTGCGTGAGGGTCTAGATAGCGCTGTCGAAACTGAGATCACTGGGCTGTTTAGGAAGTATGTAGTTCGTTTATCAATTATGTTCACGTGTGCCAAGTCTCCGAGGTAACAGGCGTAACTTCCATGGTTCATCTTGCTTGGCGAAATCAACTTTTAGTATATCTTGGTACCTTTTGAACCAAGAATTGAAAGTTCGATCTGCACCCGCGTCAAAAGTAAATTCGGTAATGGAATTAGCAAGAGTCTGCAGATGAAATTGATGGTTGACTTGTGCTGCCTCCTGGAGTCTGAACACTCAGATTTTTGGTCAGCGCTTCTATGAGTTTCAGCTGCGTGTGCTCAAATTGCTTTTTTTTGCTGCAGTTGCGCGTGCTCACACTGTTTTTTTGCTGGTGTTCCAAAATCACCTGAAGTTGGTCAGCTGAAATTGACACCGTGGGAAACCCGTTGCCGGTCCTGTAGCACCACTTTACACTTCCCAGGTGGGAAGTACATGCCAAACCATGCGGCAGAGTTATTTAGGTTATTTAAAATGGTTTGCGATTTTGAGGGATCTGAACCAATTAGAGCATTATCGTCCGTATACTCAGTGTCAGTGAGCGAACGTCTCGGGAGCATTTTGACCCCCGAGGTTCCAGAGGCAGGCAGTGAAATTTCATGCAGCACATCAATGACAGAGTTGAAGAGGAAAGGTGAGAGAGGGAAGCCTTATCTTACACCACTGGGTGTGATGAACTCAGGTGAAAGCTTGCCGTATGCGCGCCCACAGGAGTTCTCATACAGTGCCCTCATAAGGAATATAAATTTGGAAGGGGTGCCTTTGATCGTCAGGCACTGCCAAAGTTTCTGACGATCGACAGAGTCAAAAGCAACTATTAGATGAAGAAAAACGACTAACGTGGGACGTTTGAAGCAGCGATACTGTTCAATAATTTGTCTCAAGGTGAAGATATAAAAAAACCGTTCAGCTGTGGCATCCTTTCGGTGCCTAACTGCCATGCCACCCGAAGGAAGCACAAGGACTGCCCAAGCCTAAAGGGGGAAGTCGAGATGCAGAGGTCGGGTTCGAAGCACGGACATTCCGGTCAGTAAATTTACGCTCTAACCACAGCCATTCTCGGCCAGGGCGAAACCAAACTTGATTATCAGCAATCTGTCTCTCCCGATAATCGATCAACCTTCGCAAAATAAGCCAGAGAGAACCTTAGATGCGACGGATACCAGGCTGATGCCACGATGGTTTTCCCATGATGTTCTTGCGTCCTTCTTGAAAACGGATGCCGGTCGAGGAGCTCTATTCGTCTGGTACTGTTTTCGTTCAAAATCTTCCGAAGTATGGTTGTCAGACTGTTCACCGGAACTTCGCCACCTTCTTTGAAGTGTGCGGGTTGCAAACCATCCGGGCCAGGTGCCTTGTAGCGTTGGAGAATTGATATCTCAAGCTGAATTTCTATTATTTTCGGCGGGCTGGTGTCGATCTTCCATTCAGGCCTACTGGGTTCTTTCAGTGGTTGCGTTGAAGGAGACCAGGTGAACTGTTCTTTGAAGTGTTCAGCCCACCGCTCAAGACGACGATTGATGGAATGAATTGCTGTTCCGTCTTTTTCGCATATTGTTTCACTGACACCTACCTTTTTTGACCGGTTGATCGAATCAACTGAAACAGGACGCGGCTGTTGCCTGCAGCAAAAGCCTTCTCCATCTCCTGGGTCTTCGAAATCCACCAGCGTTCTGTCATTCTTCAAGCTCCTGATTATCCGGTTTTTGAGGGACCTGCGTGCGCCATCAAAGTCGCTAGTTGCTGTTATGACCTTGCTGGCAACAATAACATCTGCTGATTTCGACGATACCCAGTGTTCATTTAATCGAGTCGGATGGTTTGGACAGATAGTCCTGAAAGCTGAGAGCATAGCTTCTTCAACCCGCTTCCATTCAACCTCCAAGCAATCTTCGTCATCGGCTTAACTGTGCGTTCTCAGTAGCTTTCTAGCCAGGTGAGCTAGATACTATTGAGCTACTGGAACTTATCGAATTTGATGAATGGAACTGCTCTGCTCCTTTTCCTTGCATTCCGCCTGCTTCATCCCCCTCTTTGCATTTCTTTTGCGGATATCCAATGAAGCCCAACTTTTCACACCGTCGTCCTCTTCGACAACAGTGCACTGATGCCAAAATCTGACGCTTATTTTTCCACACAACTGTGTGGAATAAATGTCTTTGTAAGACATCGAAAGAATGGGGGAGGATGGATACAGTGTAAAAAAACTATCGGTAGGGAAGACAGTCAAGCACAAGGAGTCGATACATAACAGTAACGGCAGCAGTAATCAAGCGTCTTTTGCGAACCCAATCCGACACAAACCAAGTGCACAACGTAAGCTGGTCAGCCCGGTAAGGGGGTGGCAGCGTGATCGTTACAGTGACCGTCCACGTGCAGGGTAAATCGTGTGTACCCCAACCAGGAAAGCGCTAAGTTCTTGCATTACCCAGTCTGAAGATGGCCTCCTTCATTGCGGTCTGCCATGTTATGTCCTCACCTACAAGGCATATGCAACCGCAACTGTTACAATTACCGTTAGAGCTAGCTTAAATACAACGATAACTTTTTTCAATTTCACAAGGGGCACACTAGATGTTTAACGCAGAAACTGCGTTACATTGCGGAAAGCCGGGCACCCCAACGTTAGTCAAATGAAGTACACTTTACTGAGAACCTGCTATTAGTTCTTGGTTTCGTACTTCAACTTTTGGCTTCGAAGAAGACCCTTTTTGAAACATCTATCCAATGCTATCACTCACTAATCAAGAATCAACTCGCTCATCTTTTTTTGGGGTGAGTTGTTACCGCCTGAACCGAAGGAAGCTGGAGGATCGGCTTTGAACTATCCTGAGCAGTACGGGTTGCTACATTTGTGTCTCCTGAAGTAATACCTCAGGAGATCTATTAAACGTCATTTCCGAACGGAATTTCGTCACTGAAATATGCCTCGAAGAGCCTTTTGAAAGTGAGCCCTCCAAGAACGTTCACTCTAGAAGCAGAAAGGCTTCCTCAATGTTTCCTCTCAAGGTTGACGACTTCTTTTATGTGTGATGCGTCTTCTCATTGATAAAGCTTTCTCAGGTATTTGCAGATTCTCATAATCGTCGTTCACACCAATACATCAGCATTGGAAGCTGGTACTTAGCTGACATACACCTATGAAGAGAGAAGGCCCTAGTAAAGAGTGAAAAGAAAGGGAAGGGATAGGGGATCATTCCGAAAAACCCGATTTCCTTAGGGGGAACCGTCAAGAGCAGCGTTTCTGTGCTTCGCAAGACAACCGAAATAATTTCATCTAAGCATCACACTGGATGAAGACACTATCAAGTAGGATCGACACAGCATCCTTTGCGAACCTCACTGATCACGAGCGCAGCATACAACTATAAACAAACTTTAGATGGGCATTCAGACCACGATGTGACAGCAAGTTAGCTGGTTAAATTCATGTCCTATCCAACCACGCGCATGGTGAGCCACGTGAACCTTACCCAGGAATATGCGAGGATCCCACAGCTCTCAAATCACTACTGGGTGCTTTCATTGTGTGTTGCCAATTTTTGGCCTCTCCTCCTTGAGCTTTTTGCCAACAGGCGTTTGGACTGGAAAACAGCTTTTTCGGGATTAACCCCATTGACATGGTAAGCTTCATCTTCTTTTCTGGTGAATCCGATTCATTATCTCGTGCTGGCTTATGGGAATGTCTAGTGTCGCCAGAAAGCTTTTCGACAGCTAAACGGAAATTTCTTAGGCTTATAAGCAAAACGTTTCCAAAATTTACACCGGACATGAACATGATCTAAATCAAAGTGAGTACTCCATAACAAACTGACACACGAGAATAGAGCCTTGTGATCGGCTGCTAATGGCTGTGTGGTCACTCTGGCTGTGTTTGTTTATCAATAGGGGACGCCAGCTAGCTCCACTGTGTCTGTTGTTTCTAAATCCAATACTGTTGAGGAAGAGTTGGAAATCATTACCAAACTGTAGAATAGTGTCGTCGTTATTATTACATCTGGAGTGCAGACCATCAAGTTGTGCCTCTGATGAGCTGAGAAGTCCTACTCATACATTCAGATCTCCGGCGACCAACACTATATCGGAACTTCACGTGTTAACTAGGAGAGTGGTTAGCTTCCGATAAAAGGCGTATTTCGCCGAATCAGAGCTTTGATCGCTTGGTACATATACAGGAATTACAAGTAACAGATATTATATCGGTTCGGATGGGTTTTTATTGAAGGTAATCGTCAGCCTGAGAGCTGAGGGCTATGGCAACCCAGGCGTGACACATCAGAATCGCCTGAATTTTGTAGGCGGTAACGTCAAGATAACTAAGGTGCCGTAAGTCTGATTGTCGAATTCGGATCTTGTTTTCGTGTCTCGGGAGCGCAGCGCACGTCCATTGATAAACTGTAAACAGTAATCGCTAGAGCAGCTTATGGGCCTATTGGCTTCAGAGTTCGCACACTATAGAGGACCGACGTCTGACAGGCGGACTCGAAAAGAGCAGACTTAAGCTGTGGCGTGCCTGACTGACATGCCTATATGGCTGCGATTTACAAAATAGTGATCTTCAAGTGAGACAAGAAGGGAGTTGAAATTTAATGTTAAAGAAAGATGGGAAGTCTCAGCACTAGTTTGTTTTCACTTGTTCTTTCGGCTGTATTCAGCGAGTAGGGTGACCTGGATGTTGATACCACATGACAGCCTGTGTGGCATGAGATTATTTGTATTTTTATAGTTCATAGTTGTATATGGGCTGAACTGCTGCCAGGGCACCCAAACCTAGATAGGGGGGACGGTTGGGGCCTTCAACCAAGGCCTTTGGCTCAAATACCTGACAGCAAGGCAGCGGTGGTTAGTGTAAGACTACCAAAGAAATCCAACTTCTTGAGGAACGGATCACTACACATGTCCTAGTACCCAACATAGAAGGACAGTAGAATGTATCAGTCTTAGTTCCGCCCATTGACCGACCTGTGAGTATCAACAGCTCATTAGCTCATGGAGACTCACCCCACTAAGATTCCGTTTGTTCGCGACGGAATAATAATGCTGACAATGGTTTGGCTGTGGCATCCGTTCGGTGCATAGCTACCGTAAAACTCGATGGAATTGCTAGGGCTAAATTGCTGTCAGATTACCAAAGGCTACATAGGAGCTGAGTTTGAACCACAGATCCGTTCGTCAGTAACTTTGTGTTTTACCCACTGAGCTCTCTGGAGCATTGAGTGGTGTTTATGTGGTTAAGTTGTTAGACAGTAGAACCACCATGGATAGCTTATCCTTCCAGCGCTCGGTCGATCAGTACAAGCAGTAAGAACGATAATACATGACATACTTATTGCTTTAGATCTTTTGGCGTGGTATGGAATCCCGAAGGTGACTAGTTATCGTTTTCCAAGTAGATCACTGGAGCGCTCCTCATTGACCCGTCGCCCCTCAGATAGCGTACCGGCGTTATTTATCAGGGGCATTTGCTCTAACATAACATCCGGAACTATTCTCAAAGAGTATGGGCTCGCTGTTTCATCAAAGACTGGTCGCTCGTTCGTGGAATGCTCCGTATGCGCCCCTTGGTTCGCTCATGCTTGCTAGTGCTTCTGACAAGCGCGCTGCCAGCGTTTACAGAACAGATTCAGACTCTGAATAACGGTAGCTGAAAGCACTTCCATATCGGTCGAATACGCCTATAAACCTCCACTTTAACTTTCAAGTGATGGAAAACGAAACCCATTCAACCGTGAGCCATACATATCTGTGAGATAGTGCTTCCTATACGCCCATATTCTTGTTCATTTTCTAAGTTTTCACGTGGTAACCAAGTTGTGGCATGTACGTTTCAGTTTTTTTCTATCGTCCCACTTTCTCGTCCACTTTCTTCGTACGTTCAGGTCAGAACGCCTCGCCAAACGGTACTGGGATAAATTATTTAAAGAGTACTGCCTGGTCGACTTGTCCCGATTCAAAGAAAACAAGGTAACTGGATTCGTCCCTCCAGATGGCATTAATTGCATTACATTTACTATGGCAGATTTTGTTTTCCCGACCTCAGAACCTCCACTTAAGTGCACCCGTTTTTAATGTTTCTTCTAGTGCTTATCTTTCACCCAGTGTGCATTGTTCCAGCGGTATTGCTCTTGGTTGGGCCATCGGTCTATCAGCGTGATCGCATGCGTGATCTCAGCCAACTGCAGATGCCCTATTGCACCGCATTTTATGGTGCATAGTAATCCCTAATCGAGACTTCTCCGAAGAGAGGCAGCTCCCAGGAAAGGTCAGCTGCAACCCTTTATTTAGGTCGTCGTCGTCCTTTGTAGGATATCATGTTGTGTGGATTTAAAAGATCGGTCACACTGATTATCGTTTCTTCATTCTTCTCTCTTCCGTGGGCTGCCGTTCTTTCAGTTGTGTCACCGTTTCGGTGCCTAGCGACCAGCCATCCAAAGGAAGCACGAGGAATGATATACTGCCTAGACGAGAGCAGTCGAGATACCGTGGTTGAATTCGAACCGCTGGCAACTGGGCTGTCTAGAGCCTGCATAACGGTTCACTTTTGTGAGTATGACCCAGATTGCTATCGCCCATGACCGACGATCCACATGAGGGTCGGCGCAATGTTGGTCAGTTTGGGTTCCACAGACAGCTCGCCCAGTAGTATTCGTATACGTATTATCCGATGTACTACTAAGGTGTCTCAGACTTCCGGGATTCCAAGAAACTATAGCCAAATCTCCATCGATATACGGTAACTTCCCCTTTAAAGCCTACGCTAATAGAATGGCCCTAAAGTGGCCAGTGTACACTGGAGTAGATGTCTAGTTCGTTATATCCATGGTGTTAACGAACTGCACCTCTTGTTTTTGTTGAGGTAGCCATCTTGTTTTTGGAGAAGTTGTGGATGTTTATTCAGTGCAAAAGCAAGGAACCTTGATGCCGCTCCTTTAGTCTCTGCAAGCGCCATTGCCTTTTCCAGTTCTTCTTAGGGTCCTCGTACGCTTATCGCGTAGAAGTTGTAATCCGTAAGTGTTTGTAGATATTGAAATGATAAGCCTAGGATCAGGCGACTTGTCTTCAGCCGAGTCCATAGTTGCTGTTGCTAGCAGGAGAGACAGTAAGAACTGACCGGATTTGTCAAGTACAGTTGCTCCTGAGAGGCAGTAACTGTTCATGGATGTACTGTAGAAAGGCTTCACTATACTACCATACGAGTAAAGTTATTCAGTACAGTGTAGACGGTTAACAGACGGACGGTCATAGAATCAGTGAGTAAAAAATCATAGCTCGTTTAACATGCAATCATTAGTTCTGTTGTGGCGAAGATATGAAGCCGGCAAAAGTGACGCAGCTCAGTAAAAATCAAATGCAACCGAAACTGCGTTCGAGATAATTTAGACCTATCCAATAATTATTGGTAATATCAGCAATCCGTGGTTAAGGCTCTTCAACCAGCTGAAACGTTCCAACAATAAAGAATTTGCAAGAATATGTACAAAACAAGCAAACCGCCGGGACATACTAAAAATTGGGTAACAACATGAGCGGCACAGTAGACTAGCAGCCAGCGGAGCAGTGTGCTTAGAAATGAGGCTACTTATGGGTAGACAAACGATTGAATAGATAACTATCAACCTTTGGGCTCGCATCTGAGTCACAGACGATGGAAGGTGCCTGTGGAAGGCCTTAGAACGATGAGTGTAACGAACAAGTTATGGTTTCCATGATAGTCATCAGGCTAAATGCACGAAGAATTCGGATGAAAATAACCGGTGGACATACAAATTCTAAGTTATGTAAACTTTCACGGATAAGACAAGTCACTCATCGAAACAGATCGTATCATTTTCAAATTTCAGTGTAGGTGAAACGACACAAATTCAAAAATAGTATCAGGTTCTTGTAGATGCAGAGTTATTGGTTGTTTCTAGTAATTTTAGCGGCTTCGGTTATCGAGGGCGTTGTATATCTCACATGGAAGGCGTCTTCCTTTTCTGTAAGGCGCTCTGTCCTGACCAAGCATGCTGTGCTAACAGTACAGCTGGAATCCTCTATCCCACGACGCAGTGAGATGAGCTATCTGATAGGTAACTCATCATACGACCAAATACGATGCTCGACATATGAATGGGTAGCCGTAGAGGCTGGTGGTGAATTTCAACATCATCATCATCATGGACAGCATGACATCATTGTTCAACACTGATTCTCCGCTGCCGTACAACCATGATTTATTTGAAAGTCTTATTGTGAAGAAAAGAATAAAGGTGAACAGGGAGGGGACTTAGTGCTACTTTACCACAATTATTCCGACAGACAGTCATTCAGGCAATCTGGATAGAAACTGACAACAGGAACGCCATTGATATCGATTAGCTGCCATATCTTGCAGCGTCTCCAACCAGGCGCAGTGGGGATCACGCGGCCCCCATCCTGGTAGGTGAGTGGCACCGACACCACCCAAACGTTTCGCAATCTCTTTCCTACCTCTCTGCCAGATCTAGGGTTGGCCACCTCTCTGCTTCCGCCACTCTGAATTGGGCACGGAAAACAGCGTCCTCTTCGGCAAACAATGATTCGGCATACGCAACACATGTCCCAACCAACGCAGCTTCTGGTGCTGGACATATTCTTCAATGGAAGTACCCGTTGCACAACCGAAAACTCGTTTTCTAATTGCCTCGTTACGGATTCGCCGACACCAACCCACACGAGCTATGGTTCTGAGACAACGATTGTCAAACACCTGAAGGCCTCTCAGTTCCGGTGCTCGAACAGGCCAAGTCTCACAGCCATACAACAAAACACCCCATACCGTAGTCTGATACAAACGTCCCTTGAGATTCAGGGAAAATCCGGCTAAATTAATTAAGTAGCAAGTAACTTGGTGTTGTTTCAAGAAAGCCATCATTCTCCTTCCTCGCGCCGTCGCCTCGTTGGTCATCTGTCCGGTTTTTGATGGATTTGAAATCGGTTAAGCCATGAATGAATGCACAACCTTGTTTACATTTTATTACGTTGACATGAGACTGGCATGCTGCTTCTATCTCTTTATCCCAATCAACAGTTTGGCATGCGATGGCGTTTAGAAAAGGAGGTAATATCTGGAAAAGGTGAGCCATTTGGATATCATTTTTTGTCGCTTCTCGTAGAGCAAACGGTTCCTTTTCGATCTCGTCTCCAGTGGCTCCAAAGTGGTCCTTTCTCTAGTGAGTATCGTTAGAATCGATACATTCACGTGCCACTGAGACTTATCCAGTAACGCGCGTCCAACTCTCAACGACGAATAAGTTTGTGGGATGTGTCTCCTGCTGGACCCTACATCCTGAATAGCGAAACTGGGTGAAAT
>SJOL01007788.1:486601-513602 GCA_004794785.1 Opisthorchis felineus | reverse complement strand
AGTTGTTTATTAGAAAACGCCAACTAAACAGTTACAGACTATTGGACAGGAAGGTTAAACTCTCATTTGCATGTTGTTTTTAAAAACGGAATATCCATCTTCTTCTCGAACGCGTCTTCTTGAACTCTTCTGGATATTCATTGACTATCGCACAATTGCAAGCAAAAACTGTAAAGTAGTTCCACAAATTCCGTAATAAATCCCACCTTCCATTAGATCAAGGCGAAGTTACGAGAACACACATACTACTCGCATGCGTCATCAGTAGTACCCACCGTTACACCGGTACATACGGTACAAACGTACCCTATGTAGGCTGTAAGGAGCAACAACACCGTCGGTCGTCGATAGATGGATGCAAGCGTCTTTTTCAAAGCCGCAGTGTTGTGGCTTTTAGTATTGGCAAGCCTAGGCTGATCTGTTATATTGACAATCTCTTTTTGAAAGTGGTTGGGTTAAGTAACCGAATGACAGTGTTATGCATTGTTATCCGTTGTTATTAATACTTCGACTTTAAAAGTGAAAAACCGGAAACTTAGCGTTGGATTGTTTCTTCTCTGATGCATATAAATATTTGCAAAATTTTTATTGTGTGCGGTGACCTTTTGGTTTTAAGTAGTTGCCTGTATGAAGAGTTGTGTATGCAGACTTGTGATGACCCGAAGGAAGTATTTCTGAGTTGCTAAAGCGCCCTCATGACAAAATTTCTCCATGGAAACATTCTTCGATGCTGATCTTTGCTTGTGACAGTTTATGTATTCAATGGCTATAAGGTTATAGCTTGAAAGTCTGAGATAGGAAAAGTATTTTATGCTTTTCTCCTCCTCGATGTTTATCTTGAAAACAGCTTCATGTTACTGCAAAATCAGTTAAATATCCCTTGCTTTGTGTTGGTAAATTGCGACAAAACGATACTGCAGAGTGAGGAGAAGACAGCAGCATCGAAATGACGCACTAGGCAGTTGACACCACAGTAAGGCAGATATTTCTACGCGTACAACTCGTACAACTGTATATACGCCAAGACACCGTCGATATCAGTAACACTCACTCCTTAGCAGATATGAAAACTAAGCGGTTGTACGTTCTGTATAATCGACGAACAAATCAAAATCGATGGAGGGCGGCAGATGTTCACAGCTCATCACTGTTTACTGAAGGTGCCATTTTAAGATCTCACTTACACTCAGCAACTGCCTCAGTGCATTATTCCGACAACTTATTTGTTGCGCAACTCTGCAGGGTATATGAGGATATGGGAGAAATCCTCAGCCTTACCAGCGTCACGCTTAGCTACGAATGGGTACTTAATTTGATCCACTCATTTAGCTACCTGCACGTCATAAGTAGTTCGTAATTAATTTAGGTGACAGTACTTCGAATCTGTGTATCGGAACACCGAAAATTGTCAGTGTCGAACTATTGGTAGCTCACCTGCTCACTGACGATGTCTCCTAGGCTGGGGACAAAACATTTGCAAGCCAGTTGTCAAGCTCGGTGAACAGATCAATGGCCATCTGATCAACCACCAGTACAGCGAAAATTCTCGTTTTTACGACGTACCTTCGTTCATTCTGGACCCACTTCAGGCCCAATGAGTTACCTATTTTCTAGAGTGATAAAAACGAAGTACGGGAACATTGAGACCTCGATGCGCTGTAAAGCCAACTGAATCAAGCAACCACACTGCAATTGGTAACACAGAAATGCGCAAGCTTTGAAATTCCACCGATGATATCGTGTCCCTGTGAAGGGTTTTGCACTAGTTCACAGAAAAATAAGCCCACTGTTCCCGCAGAGAATAATGGAAACTTTATGAATCAAACCTGAGCCTCGAGCTCTTTCTAGAAAATTTGACCCGAACTTCCTGAACATTACTTAAAAATGACACAAACGTACACTTACCATGAAAACCGGCAGGCTGCCGAATTACATAACGAAATAGCGAAATCGGGATTGGAGTGTGCGGTAAAACAAAACGTTTGAGTGAATGAAAAAAAAGTTGATTGTTTTGATCTATGTTGGATCTTACTATACGTATCAACAAATTCTACAGCTCCTTGTGAAAGTTCTCCCCAGCGATTTTCGATAGATTTTTGGTGGACATCTAAGGATTGGCGGTGATACCCTCTTTATGCACCATCGGTTATTCGAGCCAAGCGAATACTGCACTTGGTCAGTCACAGTCCAGGCTAGTGCCGGACCGATTTCACTAGACAGTTGCTTGATAAATCGTGTGCGAGTTTGGCTTCTTGGCTGTCGCGGCATCCAAATGGAAGCAGTTTGGGTGCAGGACTCCTGTTATTATTTTCATCGTGATTCGGACTCCCCCGCACCCAGTGTTGGTGAGTTTTACCAGGCTGTCCACTACCTCACTTATTATGGCTGGATAAAATCCGGTACCCGGATAAATCCGGGTACATGCTTTTTTGCGTGCAGACCAACCATAGGGAAACTGATTGCCACTGGTCTGACAAAAATGGATCGAACACACAGTTTGCAATGTCTCAGTTAGTTGCGTAACCGACAAATTAAGAAATAAGGAAACGCTTTGGTGCTGCAAACGAGCTGACACTTAATTATGGATTCAGTAAAACTGGGTTATCCCCCTGCAGGATTAAATAGTCGTGGCGAATTAGCTGATAACAAATTGTGACTTCAGGTCTATGCACGCACCACAAACATTCGAACAATACGTCTTTCGCAAATGATGACTGGTAGATTCTACACATTCACTAGAGTGGGGGAGTGATCCTCCATCCAGACGGATGCCTATGGTAAATGGACCCCGATTGTGTGAGTAGATCTACGAATGCGAGGGATACGACAACCGAATGAGCGTGAAATCCGAACAGATTAAAATCGAGACTGATCCGAGGAAATTTCAGCTGCAACAGTTTGTTGTCTCAGCTGAACGTGAACGAGTCCATTTGTGTTTTGTCATTTCGCTGGTATACAGCAATTTCCGAAAGTGTATATTTGCTTGGTGGCTGTGAATGCTTTAGCCTTTATGTGATACTATAATTGGTAAGCTTTTACTACACACACACACTCACACCCCAATTGATTTTTTCGTCCTCGTATTTTAGGTCAATTTACCTGTGGCAACGTTCGTTGTACAGCTGGTGCAGATGCCCGTCTGCGAAGTTGGGAAGTGAATTTCGCCTACAAGGAACATGGTGAACACCGGAACGCTCTGGTCAAACTACGCCTGTGTCGAGATTGTTCGGACAAACTTAATTATCGGTACAAGTAAGCGTGCACTTTTTCCCAGTGCTTATCCACCCTCTTCTGTGTCGACATTTACTCACCAAGGTGATGATTGTCCTCCACCGAATACTACAGTGTTAGGTTTACAGATGAAACAGTGACACTTCATACTCCAATTCCTCCGGATGCCGTCCAGAACTGTCGTTATCCTGTGGTCCTCAGAGCTGGTAGGACCCTCACTCACCTTACACCTAAATGATACAATAATAATAATAATAATGAAATTTACATCCATTATTCTTGGATGCATTGTACGACGACCTACATCTGTTACCTTTTACCGCCATGCCACAGTCCCCTTTGCTTGATTATTCCGGTTTGTTTGCTTTGCTTCGTTTGTTTCTGCTAGATTTGATGGGTGAGCGAACTTGTAGGATTTCGTGTGTAAAGTGCAGCATTAACCGTAAGGCGTCCGAAGTGAGATATTAATGCCGCTAAATTCTGTTTCCAGATTTATGTATTCTTTTTTCCGTTGGTTCTTTCTGAGTTAGTACCACTTGTAGTCGGTCTCTCGAGGCTGGGTTCCCGTGGATGGGCGGCCGTAGTTGTAGAGTTTAAATTGACGCGGATGTGCAGTGTTGATCAAGCCATCCTTTGGTCTGTGGTGGAGCATGGTTGGTATTCTCACCTCTAACCGTGTATACTACACCACTGATGAGCCCCAATGGATACTACATAACTGTAGTATGTGACCGACGCTGCTCTCAGCTATAACCTTTAGCAAGTAGTAACCTATCGAGATTCGAGGTCGAGTGGCACAGGAACGAAAAGAAACGTACTAGAGAATTTATCCTGTGAGTGAAGCAGATGTGTGCTTAAACACCCGGGAACATTTTCAGGCTCTTTCGTCTGTATTTGAACTCTTCAGTAGTGCGAATCCCACAAAGCTCTAGAGTGATTCGTACCCCAGACATCTCCATGCAATTCAGTCATTGGAGACTGATAAGCCGATCAAATCGTACTTATCACCGCTTATGATTCAGCCGAGCGATCTAAATCACGTGTCACACACGGTCACACGTGGTCACGTGTTAACTGGTTTCTCCTGCGACGTCATCCTAAATGAAAAGCTCAAACGACTTGTGAGGTGTTTTCCATTTCTGCGCGAATTACTTATCCGATCGAGGACTAGTTCCACCAGATGTCATTGAAGATTGAAGGATGATTTTATTACTAAGACGTCTTAGAGTATAAAACGCGACTGGGATCTAGCTAGGCCTGAGAAAAGACTAAGGTCGATAATACAGCATTTGTTGGCAAGTTCACCGTGTGCAATGCTCCATTTCGCTAAAGTCGCAAAAGTCTATTCTGCCACTACTTGGAGAATAATCAACAATCATGTGACCTCCAACCCTTGACAGGAGTCGATGAACTTTTCTACACCTCAAAATTATGTCGATTCGGGTGGTGAGTTAAGTGCATTGACTCTAGTTTATAATTCACTTCAGCTGAACGCGCTGCGCACAGATCGTATCTTGTTTCATTTGAGACTATTTATGATCTCGAAGGATACTTTCATGCTAGTCATAAGGTCGATGAAAATTTTGGACAGCCACTACTGTTTTCGCCTTTTTTGGGATTCATCAGTTCATTCAGTTCAGTTTATCAAATATCAACCATTCAGCAAAGGTACTTTGGTTCGAGCTACTACAACTTCGGTCATCGGAAAATGGGAGTGTGGAGACATAGCCAAGCATTGGAGGCGATGGTGTAATCAGTTTGTATTGAATCGGTCCAGTTATTTGAAGAAACCGGAAACTGGACAGCTGTGTATTGAATGTGATAGCTTTGATGCAGGTGCATCACTGGCTTTGGTGGAGCCCCGTCTGCCACTGTCATTAACCATTGGTGATTTGGGTCCTGGGGTAGCCATCCATGGAGGTGGCAGTTGTCGACCCGATTCAGTTTACCGGTTAGTGTTTCGTTCCCAGTTCAACGTCCACCTGTCGGTCGCCTCCATTCAGTATAGGACTGGGTAAAAAAAGCTTTGTGAGGCAGACAGCCCTTTGGTGTGCCAAGTACATGTCCAAGTCGAAGTGTCAGTTAGCTGAGTTACTCTCAGCTACTGGACACAATCGGAATGTCCAATGTCACTGACTCAGGTTTATCAGTTCGCGGTCACTTCACAGAGTTTATACCATGAACACAACTGATACAAGATTTCACTCAACTTAGCCAATGATATAGCATATGATGCACACGCACACGACACCATTCGTTGGGAGGGTTTGAGATGGCCTAGTGGTCGGGACGTGGACTTACTACCGGAAGGTTGATGGTTCGTACCCTACCCACATCTCGGCTGGGTCTAGACTTGAGCACCCTGGCAGGATCTTAGCCCTCGTGCTTCCTTCAGGTTTTGTGGCAGCTAGTTCCAGAAAAGATGTTGCACATCTGAAGAATCGAATGAGGCGACGCTCGACAGCCCAGTGTTTCTCGATTTCTCAATCATTACCATTTTGTCTGATGATTCTTATTCACATATAGGGAGGTGAAAAATCAACAGTTCCTTGATCAGGTGACTGCCGATCTGCTCGCCGACCTTGGCGAACGGGTCAACAGCCACCTGATTAACAACGAATAAACGAGTCTGAGCTGTCAATATTTCGACACATTGTCAACCACTAGCTCCTAACGACTTGAATGACAAGAGTTGAGTGCCATTATGCAAATTCACGAATTTGCGCCTGTTGTGTGTGTGAGTCACAAATATGCAGAAGTATCGGGGAGTAATCAATTTAGACAAAGTGGGGATTTCTATCCCACCTTAGCAACGCCTGGATGCAAACGGAATTTCAACCCCCCGATGCAGAAGCTATGCGATACGGTACTCTCACAGGCGGACACAATTTAGGATTCCTCGAACGTGGTCCCTCGGTTATCCGTGCAAGTCCAGACACAGTGGCGTACAGTGTTTCAGCGGTGGGCCTTAATTTGGGGACCTATACAATAATTGCTACGTTGTCTGGCACTCTCAAGGTTATTCCCAACAGACACGGCTAGCTTGTAGTATGCTGCTCGAAAGCGTCGTCTCCAGCTGCCAGTGATTCGTCCTTCCTACATGCTTTCCCATAAGGCAGGAATAACATCCTCAGTAGTAAAGGTTTCCCAATTTTCATTATGTAGGTTTGTTTGTGTCTTCCCTAACTGTACCATTTTGAGGAAATATTTTTTATCGTATCCAAACAACCCAGTGTGTGAACTGTCGTGTGAAACAGAAACTGCGGTTGACGGTGACACAACAACGCGTGTTTTGCGCAAGTTAGATGATGTAAATCCTTGCCACAGCTTGAACAAGGTCCATTTTCCTCGTAGAAGCCAATGACAAATCGGCTGTTAAAAATTTACGACAAGCGCCTAATCAGCACTTCAAGTTTTTCCTTTCGGAATGTTTTGTTGCTACCGTAATTTGGATAGACTCTGAGGGGACAGAATGCAGAAAACAGAGATTCCAGTTGTTTGCACACGGTGCTCATCAACTTACTGTCCAATCTTCCCACCATCTTGGAGGAAACAGAGATCCAAGGGGACAGCTGTAGTTTCGGTTAAACAAGATTAGAGACAGCTAAACTGATTTACGCTTGATCTGCGTAAAAACTTGATACGCAAATTAGTGGTTTCATAAAGGAACAAGGACGATTGCTGAAACTATGCCTAGGCTTCGTACTACTTACAAATGAATGCAGTGTTCAATTGCTGAAAACTTCAGTGATACCCAGAGCCTTATATTCTGCATGTTAATTCTAATCGAATGCTTGGCGAAGACATGTTGATAAGTGGGACCTCACCAGCTTTGATACAACTGTGGTAAAGTTTTCTTGCGTCTCCCCCAAAGTCAGTTTTGCCGCGTCATCCAACAATATCTAAGCGTTCTGAATGCTGAAACACCATCTACCGAGAGTAGTGCTGCCTGTTGTCTGATTATAAATAGTACAAACGATGAAGTGGGTAGATGGTGATTTGGCGAAGACATGAGGGTGATGTGTGGTGTCGTGAGGTCCTAGCATGGGATCGGCATGTCCCTGCATGCGGTCGAAGCCAGTCGTTACAACAGCTGACCAACAACCGGTTTTTGTAGTGTTATTACTTCCATTTTTGTTTTATTGTGTTCAGAGTTGTAGAAGACTCTGTGTTAATCCGTCGCCAGTATCCTTACTTTTTTCCCTTTTGTTATTCTGATGCCATCCCTATTGTGGGGCGACGGTTTGTCTTTCGATGACTTATTGGGCTCTACTAATCTAGTTTTTACCTACAGAGCCTCTTCTGACAGTTTAGTCAAGGGACGGAGCTATGAAATACACGTTTTCACTGATATCTTGCACGACTCAGTTGGTCGTGCAAAGGGTTTAGGTTCACTCGGACAAAAAAATCGAAGGGCTTCCGTGATTTGTTTTCTTGTTCAGCCCGGAACACTGATTTTAGCGGTTTTAGTGTACCACAATGTGTATGAAGCTTCTCTTTCATAATTCAGATAGCATTATGTGAACATCGTCGATGTGTAGCTTGGAGATTATTTGGGGGCCGACGGGGTTTTTCAGGCTTGGAAGTCGCCGGTCCTGCGTTTGCTGGTTTTTTCCCGAAGAACCTGTATGCTTTGGTTTGTTTTCATCGATCTGTTTTCCTGGAATCATTATTTCGGCTTTATTGAACGGAACATGGAACTCGATCCAAGTGTAGTGTGGTCGTCCACATTTTAATGCTGCCCCCCACCGTGTATGAGTAGGAAACAGTTGAAACAATTTTACTAGCCTAGTTGTGTTATTTCTGTGTGAAGAATTGTACGAGAAATGTTCAGCTTCAACTGATGAAACAAGATTTTCCAGTTTTTAGAATTCTCAATAGGTCTTTGATTAGTTTTGCTGTCATATTCAGTAGGGGCGAGATGGTTCAGTGGTTAGAGCGCGAATTTACTGACCGGAAGGTCCGTGGTTCGAATCCGACCTCTGCCTCTCAACTTCCCCTGTCTAGGCTTGGGCAACCTGAGAGTATCCCAGCCCTCGTGCTTCCTTCTGGTAGCATGGCAGTTAGGCATCGAAAGGGTGCTACAGCTGAACGATTTCTATTTCATATTCAGTAGAATACTCCTACTTCTAGGAAGCACCCTTGTAAGTTGTAAAATATCTCAACTGGAAGTTTATCTTCCCGGAAGGCTGGTTACTAAGAACCTTATTCTGCGTATGTTGCAGTGTGGATAATGGCATTTTGTTTGCATCCACATGTTGTTCAGCTTCCGTGAGCATGGGATGGAATTTTCCGTTCTACTCACATTGGATGATCCATATGTTTCCCACTTGAGAGTACCCATATAGCCGTGCAGTGGTCACCTGTGTTTGTCATCTGTAGGTCATTAAGTTGTGAGATGCTAGCATACCTGACGGGCGGGTATAGTACGAATCCGTCTGGAAGTGTTTCTCGCTGATTGGAGGATGAGTGCAATTGATGCCGTTCGCACCTGTGTGTTTTCACAATATACTTATGCACATAACTTTTGGCTGAACTATAAATCCGTTAGATCTCGATAAGACTTCTGACTTTGCTTACGGTTGGAACGATACTCTTTCGAAGACAGTTTTTTATCTGATTCGCAGAAACAGCTTTTCGTTCGGTGCAGGGGATTACCCCTCCGCATCTCGAAGATCTCATCTAAGTAGTTGGTCTCAGTGCAGAATTACTGGTAATCAATGTTTCTTCCACTTAGCTTAACTCGAATAAGAACCATTAAACAGTAGAGTTTATCACGAGGATGTACTTCTTCATAACAACGAAAGCGGGTAGCGATTAATATCAAGCTGTCGTGTGTTGTTTCACCGCCAGTCGACATGCAACCCGAACTTGTTTCATGGAATACTGTGGTTTGCTAAGTCAAGCTAAGTGGAACGAAGAAGAGTGTGCTGATGTGACGGGTTAATGTATCATCTATATTTCTGACAAAATGACAGTTCACTCATAAGTTTGAATCTACACACCTCCATTATGGCGTTTCCTCTTGGACAGTAAACCAGTCAGTTTGAACACCCAAAACTATTCCCCCTCGGTTATGAGCGGTTTGTTTGCTTGTTTTGGATGTATTGGAGAAAATACGATCCTGCGAAATTGTTTCTAAGGTGGGGTTGTTTCCCCAAGGGAGAAGAGACCCTCATCTATGTTCTGTTTCCTTTCATCCCACAAAAGGAATCATCATCAGGTCTATCTGAGTGGACATGTTTTGTGGCATCAAACTCATGGTTTGGGAGTAGACGGTGATAAAAGAATGGCTTATCTCATAAAGACTGCACGAAACTCGAAATCTGAACTTACCAGAACTTGGACCCGCCACCGCCCATAAGTCCCTTGATCACGCGTATGCTAGCTCGCAACACTGAGTAGTTCCCTGGACCCATTTCATCAGAACAACAAGGAAACATAAATTTTGAGGTTCTTACGTTTAAACCTACTATCGTCAATCTCGCATTTAAAACACTCAGCATTTCCAGGTCGCAGACATGGTAACAGCAAAAAAATCGTTCAGCTGTAGCACCCTTTCGGTGTCTAGCTGCCATGCCGTCCAAAGGAAGCACGAGGTCTGGGATACTGCCAGGTTGCCCAAGCCTAGACAGGGGAAGCCGAGATGCAGAGGCTGGGTTCGAACCACGGACCTTCCGGTCAGTAAATACGCGCTCCTACCACTTGAGCCATCTCGCAGCAATGGACATCTCGCTCTGAAGGAGCGGGTCGTTTGGTTTCAGTTCCAGGGTACCGGGTACTGTGCACCCAATTGAAATGGTTGTATCCTTCCCAGTATCGCTTTACAATATGGTGAAGCCGTGAGTCGGGTCTACCAGGTCACCTGTCTCATCGATATATTTTGCTATCGATGATCTCCAGTTCGACATAGCCGCCAGTAGGGTTGACCCGTTGTGCTTCAAGGTCTGTGGCAGAGTTGATTTGTGGTATGTTCAGAGATCCTTTGAAAGACACTTCGGTCAGTTCTACCGGTGTAGATACCACCACGACTGAAAATGACGTGCGAGACAGAATGACCAATCAAATCCACCACATGGTTCGTCGGTGGACATTCTTAGTGCCATCCGACAAATGTAAATTCACTTGTGTGAACGATTTAAATTATGTCTGCGAGCAAGCCCCCCTTCGAATATGTTGTTCCTTGACGGTAACTCCCTTTTACCGTCTTCTCACTTCGGGGAACAGTTGATTGTTTTTGTGATTACATCGCCGCCATTTAGCAGTCCTGTTTTGTTGTGTGCGGAAAACATGCCTTTTGAATCAGAGAAGCGGCTTGTGGGCAAGTGGATGATGTTGCTATACATAGTCCATTCCTAGCTGATATTTCGCTGCAAAGCTTGAGCCATTGTCTGTGATGGTATTTTGAATGCATCTATCTATATACGCAATCGGTTGATGATATTTTGATTTTCCACACTTTATCTCTGCCGCGATCTATTCTGTTCTGCAATTTCAAATAATGTTTATTCTGACAAATACTCTCATTTGCACACGACTTTGATTTTGGTAAGAGAATCAACTGAATCCAGCTGAATATCTCGTTTATTATGTTCCGCTTCAACTGAGTGTGCTGCGCCAGGCCGCCTCATGTTTCAGTTGTACGGTATTTGAGATGTCGCAATACGTTGTTGTTTAGACGTAATGCACTACTCATAAGCTGACTGAAAACTCTTCGACAGCCAGCGACCGGTTTTGCCGTTCTTGGAACTCATCAGGTAGGCTCAGTTCCTGAGTTCCCGCTTCAACTGAAGTAGACCATCATAAACGAGAGGTTCAGCTGGATTTAGTTGAGTCTCTTGTCAAAATCGAATTGGTGTGCAAATAAGAGTATTTGCCTAAGTCTGTCCAATTTCAGTTCAAGTAGGGCATAAGGTTGACAGGAACGCGGGGACTGCACCTGCCTGATGAGCCCCAAGAAGGGGGAAACCGGTGGTGGGTTGTCGAAGGGTTTTTAGCAACCGATGAAGGCAAACTAGAATGTTATTCTCATGCAACACTTTCTAGTGTTGCTGCGTTCGGCCTTCTGTTGTTGTGAGCTTGACCAGTGATTAATCCAACCGTTCTGGCACTGTGGCTGTGATTTGTTAACATGGAGTAGTTCACCTGATGTGCGGAATCTTGCCACTGATGTCAAAAAGTACTCGGGATTGTTTTTTGAACAGTGCGGTATGTTTCAGCAAACCAGACGAGTTTTTTTTACCCCGAATTTTGACGTTTCCGTTTTCGGGCAATTAGTCGCAATTTTGTCGTTTTCCTTCATTCCGTTAATCAGACGTCGTGATGTGACTGGGCAGAAAGTCGGTTCAGAAGAGCCAGCTCCCCGCCGTGGAGAGACTACGGCTACAGACGAACCGGAAACGAAACGACCGAAACCTGGCGATGGGAATCAAACAGACGTCTGGCGGTCGACCACGCAAACACAATCCGCTCAGAGTAGTGCTCCGAAAACTCAGGAGGAGGAGTTTGACGAATATTTTGCTGACATGTTACTTTAACGTCCGCAATGCCTATTGACTTCTTTTGTACAGATATACAACACAAAATCTTCCTTCAGTCACATTTAGGGGAACTGAAAGAACTCATACTGGAGGATCGTCATGGTGAAATCCTCGAAGGTTTTCACAAATGGTTTTTCCTACTGTATCCCTCGTTATACCATCATTCCTTCAATGGAAATTGTAAGAACACACAGCCAAATGCATTTTGACATGAAACCGAAACGCCTCTTTTTCTGAACCTGGTCCTTTCTGCACCGTTTTGATCGTTTTTAGATTTATCCATAGGTTGGACAACAAGCTTAAGCTATACTCTTGACAGTTTCGCCTTCGCTTATTCCTACAAATCTCGAGAAATGAAGGATGACCTTATAGCGAGCGTGAATTGTGTTCGGCTATACAAGGTAAGGGAATGAAGTTATTCACCTCACGGTTGACAGTGCCAACCTAGTAGAGGAACCTTGCTCCTCACACTCTTGTAGTTTTAACCAGACATCAAGTAAGCTGAGATCATAAAAGTGGCGTTCAGTGAAACTCATATCAGTGACACAGTTATTCCTTGTGTGCGAGAACCGCCAGGGTATTGCTCATCACTTTCTGCGCAATGTCACTGAACGCACTTTGGTCTATCTTTCTGTCTAGTCGTTATCCGAACACTTAGATGTTACGTATGCGTACACAGCCAATCGCATTGCGCCCACGCACATACATGCTGAGGTTGGTTTTGCCCAGCTGTACCGTTTTAACCCGCTTGCGTTGATTCGTCGTCTAACTTGCACTCTTGTCACGTTGTCAAGTCGGAGTCTCAACGGTCTTTCTTCTCATTCACGTAGTAGGTGAACATTGGGCAGCAGCCGGAATGCAGTCAGTTGCAATCAGAAGCCGTAGTCTTCATCTGGCTCTAACCTAGTAACATTCTGCCTGTCTCCTACATCAGTCACAGCTTGTGTACCGTTGTTTGCGTTGTGGCTTGACCACCCACCTAAGTAAAATCGTACAGCGAATGAGTACAATAAATTCCGGATCAAATTGGTTCGATTCTTCGTACCATTTTAATCCCCAGGAACTTCTAAATTCTCACTGGGGCTATTGGTTCGTCTTAAATCAAATCAAATAGCTCTGGAGTGTTTTCGTGGTAAACCTGACCAATTTCCCTTAAGAGGCTATTTCTCGTCGAAGAGCATGTTCGTGACTAATCCCCTGGGTGTTTCAAGCATGGAATCGCTGTGCTTTTCTTGGAAATTGGGGTGTTGTGGGGGAGACTGTCTTGTTTTTTAAAAGCTTTTCTCGACTAGGTTTCCGGTAGTTTGTGTGACTTTCTCGCCTATTTTCTAGCAGTTGATTCAGGTTAGACTATCTTCAGTTGCTGGGCTGACTTCAAGTTGAAAATTTATGTTCCATCTCCTGAATTCTCTACTGGCTATCATTTCATGCTACTAATTTAGTTCTATGAGGAACCGGACGAATGGCCTGACGGACACAAAACAAGTACAATTCAGATTACTTGCAAAGTACACAGCACAGCGGTTGGAATGAATGTGAACATTGCAATATTTGTAATAAAAAAAAACATGCACTTTTCCTCGGGTGATTGGTAACATAAGGTGAAATGAGACAGCTCTGTGTAAGACAATCCACCGGATAAATACATCGCAGTCGGCCTGGAAATATAAGTGTGGATAGATTAGTTCGACAAGTGGAGAGAACTTGAGAATGATTCATTGTCTTTCTCTTGGTGGTCCCGCTGCGTTTTTGTTAGTCATGTTCGTCAACTTCCGTACGAGACGTAATAACGCAGCGGAATACTGGGGACTATAGCGTCTATAACGCGAGCTGTGCCCTGATTGGAATGGCGCTACAACTGGTAGCTTGGTGGTTAGAGCGCAAACTTACTGATCGGAAGGTCCGTGGTTCGAATCCGACCCCTGCCTCTCGACTTCCCCTGTCTAGGCTTGGCAACCTAACAGTATCCCAGCCCTCGTGCTTCTTCCGGATGGCATCGCAGCTAGGCACCGAAAGGAGTGCTACAGCTGATTACGTTGAGATATCGGAAGGCCAGGATGTCCCACCAGTGGAGCGCGGAAGTCTCGAAAGTGATCTGAACACCGAAGAATATTGAGCCCACATTCAATGAGATAAAAGCCATCCATGTAAGACCAAGACGGATCGGACACACGCCTGTCCCCAGCAGCTCACTATAATTATCGCTATTTTGCTTTCTGATTCAGCCGCTGTCCTTCAGTTCAGCTTTCATATACACACCCCAAACCTTGCGTACTCTCAAAAAAAAATCGTTCAGCTGTAGCACCCTTTCGGTGCCTAACTGCCATGCCACCAGAAGTAAGCACGAGGGCTGGGATACTGCCAGGTTGCCCAAGCCTAGACAGGGAAAGTCGAGAGGCAGAGGTCGGATTCGAACCACGGACCTTCCGGTCAGTAAATTCGCGCTCTAACCACTTGGGCGATCTCGCCTCCTGCGTACTCTCAATAGTAAATGTTCTCTTTGTTATACCGTAAAAAGTATCCGCAGCACTTTTCCTCGTTGCTTTTAGTTGAGCTTGTTAGACAGTACCAACGGGGTAGGTGCTAACAATCATTTGCAAGTCGAGCATATTGACGCGCACGAACAGGCGCCTCAGGTAGAGCGAAACATTCCATATCGAGCGAAGTAAACCCGTTGAAGACCTTGAACACTACTAGATTTTACCCTGCTATACAAAGCGTTTAAAAAACAGTTTCCTGTCACTCCTCTAGGAGGAAACATCCCTGTCCAGGATACATTATGGCGTCCCTAAAAATCTTTCGGTCTGCTTGAAAACTCCAAAACATTCACTCTGATAGAACACTTAGGAAGCACCTTTCTTAGAACGGTGAAAATATCGATTCACTATTCATGCCGATTAACACAAGGTTGCGTCGCATCTCTCAATGTAGTAAAGCCGAAGAATATTAAACCTGTCCGATTTCCGCCAATCATACGTGCCTTTTTTGCATTGTCGTGAACCAATTATCGGGGAAATCCCCAAATGTTACCAATCAATGTTTGTCAAATTTAAAGTGGTCAGGTTTTAAATGGCGCATATTCAAACTAGACTTGTTGTCACTACACCGGCATTAATGTACGAACGTTGAGTCCGCCATGTTCGCATGCCTGAGCACTAACCGTTTATCACTGCGCTTGGCAGACAAATCGATAAGTCTGCACTGCCATGAATACAGGACAGTAGCTAAGCAGGAATTTCGAACTCTTGTTCATACACATTTTGGATCATGTTTCCGCATCGCTAGACAACCTGGAAATTTTCATTTTCACACCTGGATGAGCTGTATCAATAGGCCTATTGCTCCTCGTATTTACATTTGGATGAGCTATGGTCCATTTCGTATTGAGCGTAATGGAACAGCCTCGTACAATGCGCACTTTTCCAATTGGAAACAATGCTTTCCAGCGCAAATAGATACAATAAACGCCAGAATTTCATTTCTTCAAACTGCTGTTTAAACATCCACCGAGTTCGTGAAGCAAAAATGTACTCAACACTTCGGATATGAATACAATAAACAAACCTTGTGGAAAGGAACATTTAGGATTTTGGAAGTGCATACGGGTTATCCCAACAGGGGGGATCAAATTTTGGTAGCTGTCTGGGTTTACGTAAGGTAGAGCATCATAAGGAAAGAGTATTTGTTTTCCGCTGAGAATCGTTTCTTCTGTCCACTCAGGTGTGGACAGCGTTTTTGTCCTTCTAGAGTTATCTATTTCGGAGGATTATTGGATTCGCGTTGAAAGTCAACGGTGTTTCTGATATCTTGATGAACATGTTCCTCTCACACTTAGTCAGATAGAAAAACCATTTGATTGGAGACATCTCTTCATCTTTCAACATACTTCCCGAAGACCGGGAATTTCGAAGCACCGCACGACTTCTGTGAATGTTAGTCTGTTGTTGCTTTGATTTCGAATAAATATATCATCAATACTGAATGGGTCCTTATCATTCAAGTTCCTCTTTTTGTGAGCGACATTAAAGGAAAGGGGATGACCAGTTCCTTAGGTTCAAAAGATAATTTGAAAGAATTTGTAGGGTTTCATGGCTAGGTAGCGACAAATCTTAAGACGGTGGAATCCCAAACCATCCACTACAGTAAACCATCAGGGGATGCCTTTCGTAATAAGGCTATTTCATAGCAGTATTCCGAAGCTTCCACAATGTAATGCGCCATTCCTCCGAAGAAATGCCGATCCTACACAGCAGTCCAAATCTACTTCCCCAGAAGTTTTACTCTTTGGAGGACCAACATAGAAAGCGGAGCTGTGTGAAACGTGAACTAATGAAACTAATCATCTGAGGAGCTAAACTAGATATGTGAGAAAAACGAGTTCAGGTGTCGTGTTCGGTGGTTCGAGTGGCATGATGTCCCGGTGTTTTGTTTGTTTAAACGAGACATACTTTCGCTTGAACAAGTCTATTGAATCATTGAGACACCAATGCGGATTATGTCCTCGGATTTCAGAGTGTACGCACTGTAGTTGGCTACACGGTTTTATTTTCAGAAAAGCTAGTTCATTGGCTTAGGGAGGTTACAATTGGTAGCCGACTTGTCCTGTTCTGACTGATGTACTCGGTCTCAGCTTAATTAGACAACAACTGATGTTGGGATCATTCACTCCGTCTTCCGTGTCTCGAATAGGTGAAGTGTGGTTTGAAGTTTTCTTGTTTGTTTGAGACAGCATACCCGAAGCAGGCACGAAGAGAATAAGCCATTTTCGGATAGCTTATGTGTCCCAGCAGAAACGATTGCCTTTCGTGATGTTTCAGGTCATTTTGGCCCGAAAACTGGTACACCCATCTCAATTCGCATTTCGTCCCTATAAACCTGAGCTTTCGGTCTCCATTAAATGACATGTTTGACATTTGCGTCTACTGTCCAAGACTCGGTAGAATGTGGTCCAAGTTCTCTCATTTAGTATCCGAACAATCACATAATGACATTATTTCCACTTCCTGCAATAGGACATCTGAAACAACCTCCAGTTAAAGGACCGCCGTTCTTCTTTCGGGCGGCGTGGCACCTGGGCACCTAAAGGGTGTTGCAGCTGAACGGTCATTATATTTACTCACACAACGAAGGCCCCGACTGAAGTACATTCGACCAGCTGAAGCAAATGCAAACGTTATTTTGCCTCGAACGTCTGTGAATGAACGTGGGCGTGCTGTGTGCACAGCATGGGACGTCGAACAATCGTGCTGCACTGTCGACTAGTAACAATTATTCAGAGCAAACGAGCGCGGAGCAAGCGAAGGATAGGGTGACATGTGGGTCTTTCCTCAGTCAACTGGTGCCGGATGCTCCATAGATGATGACTAATTCAGCTTTGAGAATTAGTTGAGCAGAGTGTTTGGAAGATTACAGAAGTTGTTCCAAAGTGGTGAAAAAAAGAAGTCCTTGTTTCATATGTGTTGCTACTGGATGGTTATATAGGCTTTCTTGTCTTCAAAGGAGAGTGATGCCTGGACCAAACAATTTCGTGGAATCACGAGTGAAGTGCGTCAAATTGACATTTTAACTGTTCATCATGATATCCCTAGTGGTCTGTCCATTCTACAAAGAAGATATCCTTTTGGATCACAGCGGGATCAACTCAATATGGTATGGTTACGGGCGTGCACATAAGTGATGTTCCTAGCTGGAGTGCGCAAATGGAAAATGGGTTAGCTGAAAGTTAGTAGAACACGGAAATAGGTAGACGGATTTTACGTTAGGCTGATGCTTTGAAGTCTTCGGCCTCATCTAAAGTGGTTCGTTTCCACAACCATGATGCATGATCAGTCTGTCACGAGCCAGATGAACTGGCACCTATTCTCGGCGTCTAGAAGAATGGCGGAATGCTGAACAGTCTTGTGCCTGAGGTGACGATTTACGAACAACTGGTGCATTTCCAAGATCACTCTCCATTCCGTCCAGGCATGTGAAAAATTCCCGAGAGTACGGCCTGAGAAAGTGTATTAAGGTGGAGATGTTTTTTTATACTGACCACAGATTTAAAGAACTGAGCGAAAAGTTCAACAAATAACTCAATGTTTGCACAGGAGAGCTTGTCTGGATGCCATGATAAATGATCCAACACTGTTGTCCTTCGTATTCTCGAGTTGAAATGACAGGTTTTGAATATCACCAAACAGCTGAAGTGTATTTTAACGGATTACCTTCTAAGCGTTGGGTGATGGAAAATGGACAGTATCACAGCAAAAGTTCGCTGCCTCAATTATGAACCCCATGTGTTTGCAGATACAAGATCGATGAGGATAAAGCTTGGTGTTGGCCCAACAAACTGAGAAAAAGCTCGGGACGAAGGCGAACACATAATTAACTTATAGATGGGTTGGTTAGAAGTTTTGAACTAAGTAGTAAGGTCGACCGAGCGACTTTCTATCTAATGGAACTAAAACCATGCAACTGATGTGAACGCAGGGAAAATAGAGGATTGTTCGATGGTGGTACCTGTGTTTTTAATGTTCCGAATCGTTTCTGACGCCGGTGAGAACAACTTTACACATCGCTAAGCTGACTGAATGGATTTGTAGCCACATTTGGCTCACCTTTTTAGCTTAAGAGTTGGAGGTTATATGATATTCACCACCATCCACATTCGACCTTTTCAGGCGAAAAGACTGGAAAACTCGTTTTATTTCTGTGTCTACAGCTGGACGGACGTTTGAACAGCTCGATTTCCAAAACCAAACAGTATAAAGGCCAACGCCAACGCCATGAGTAACCGATGGAACGTGCAACCGGATGGGCTGGATCGCGTCTTCATACCAGGCAAACATCAAGTATAACTTCAGTTTCAGTACTTATGACTCCAACTTTAGTGGGACAAACTGGACAACGCAAACTGCAAAACAGATTGTGAAGCATTTGCACATTGCGTTTATCGTATTTCAATTGGTTAGGGTCATGGGTAATGAGAGATGAGGAGGGATGTCTGGTCCTTTCTCAGTCTCCACAAAATCTCAATTAGACAGTTGACTCAAGGAAGAGTGGGTTGGTAGACATCATCAGCAGAATGCTGAAATATGGCTGAAGAGGTTGCTCTGTTTGGAGTTGAGAAATATTCAAATCTGGCGCGGGACTGATGCAAGTTTGGAGTACATACTCAAAGAGGACAAAACCTGAGCAACACATCAAACTATAAATTGGCATATACAACTGGGGAAATGATTACTTCGGTCGTTCCCAGGACAGGGAATAGTGTGGCCGTTGAATGTAACAAAACGATTGACGGCTAGTCAAAGAGCAGGTCACTGTGGGGGGGGGGGATTGCCAGAGGTTCTCTGAATCTTACGGTGCTTCTGTAACCATCTGTTTGCATGGAATTCACTAGGAGGCTAAACTTTTGACATCCATTGGATGGAATATTTGAGATGGCAGTTAATCACTGAACACAGAGGTGTGGTTCTTGGTACTGTTTGTTTCAACATTTGAAGTTACTGGGCAATTTTACCCAACAACGGGTCAGTCGGTGTACAGAGTCAAAGTCTTGTCTGACTCTGTAGCTACGGCTGGTACTAGCTGAAGCATAGTAATCACCTGAGGATGGCCAGCCCCCTAGTGGGATATATATGAAGATGCACCTTGAACTGACCATTGTTCTTTACGTCAATCATTATCTCCCACACTCACGCTATTCTCTATCTTGTAGACAAAAGCTATCGTTGTTAGAATCAGTATAGTTCGTAAATGGGTGTATTTTTGGTCAGTTGCGTGCATTTCAGTGTCAGATAGAACATATGGTCGATGGGAACTCGTGGACTAGGCCTAAATGAAGAGCCACAACAAAGGCGAAATCGGTAGTGGATTGCCGATGGGCTTTCAGCCACTTTATGAGTAGTGTGTTCAACTGGTAAAAAAGCTACCATTATTTTCCTGGCAGGTTTTGTGTACACTTTTGTTCAGGTGTCGTTTTGGTTGGCTGTGTTCTATCCGTGCCTCAGGTACCCTTGCTATTGGTGAGACGTTTGAGTCCCATTCGCTGTTAGACAAGAAGTCCGCCCTAATCGTATCTTACACTTCGGAAGAAGCCTCTCCTCATTTTCAGTCCTGATATCAATAATGTACCTTTAAGCTTTGCCAAGACAGAAAGAAGACAAGTGTCAGGTTATTTTGACGTTTCTTTCACCCTATTCGCAACCAAACTGCGCGGCTGAGAATTTAAACCGAAAGCTGTAATCACCGATTGCAAGACACTTTCGTGATGCCGGTTATTGCATCGATCTTACAAATTGCTTAAAACTCTTGCTATAAACTCTGAGACTCAAGGTTCTGGTGATTTAAATGTCCACATTAATTAAGACTTATCAACAAGCACTGTGGGCTCAGATCCTGTTGACTCAGGCTTAGCGTTACCCACGACACTGGACATGTGGTGGATTCTAAACAGCCGAAAGATATCCGTTTTACAACCGTCATTTTTTGTTTCGTCTTGTAATCTTACAAGTTTCACGTCCGCGACTGGAGATGTTAACATACTGCAACATGTCTTCGAATTGTACTGGGTGAGAGTGGCTCCATAGTTTAAAGCACTTGGATTTGCTGAAGACATCCATCGCGCAACATAAAAATGGTACCTTTGAAGATATGCAAGCCGCATGCTATTATGTCGCATCGTTTCACATTACATTTTCAAGTGCACTTTGACTACATGTCCGTTGGATCATTGTGATTTATTTGGCTTTGACCATATTGGCATCCATTATCGTATTATTGTTAATAAACATGTCCTCGCTGTTAGTTTAAATCAAATGGAGGAAAGGTTTATGCAATCGTAAAGTGCCCATATTTTTAACTTAGTCGGAAACCCGTAAAAAACGAATGCGATATTATTCAGTCTTTACCCAACCAGGTCCCATAAATAACTTATTGTCACCGAGTTTCCACACATTCTTTTGTTCGTTTCCTGTGTAGCACGCCACATCCCCACGATCCTACCCGTCTGAAACGGATGGGGTAGTAATTTGTAATTAGGTTGACGCCTTATTGAAAAGTTCACCGACCAAACGTAACAAAGTTTTTTGGAAAACCCGTTAATGTTCTGCCCGGCGACCGAGAAACGGGACATACTATAGAGGTACCTGGATTACGTGTCAGTAAAAATCCAGAACATCATCCCAGCTTAACCCGGTCTATTCGATACTAAGGTGGTGAAGCAACAGTAGGCCCTAAAGAGCATAAGTTAGTCGTCAACAGCAATACTGATGTTAGAAAAGCAGACATATCTGAGAAATTCAAATACAACCTGTAATACAGAAGAACAGAAGGGAGGTGTCAGCCAAGATGAATAAGAAATTTGAAAGGTGGAAATCACTTGTCAGTATCACAATCACTTCAATGTTAAACTACGGGAGCATTTTCAAATCACCCTGAACGTACTACCTCACTGCGAGTTTTTTTTTGCGTTTCCTTAGGTCTGCATTTGTAATTTCAACCGTTTCAACAAAAGTGAGGGGCAAGCAAAGGCTGAATCGCTGTTTAACGGATCTAACCGGGACTTCTACTTGGCATTACGTCACCCCTACCACTGTTGGGACTGCTTCATAAAAGTAATGGGAAGCCAACGTGTAAAAACAATAATATTTAGTTGGCAGAGGAGGCCTTTTTCAGGGAGAAACACACAGTACACCACGCACGGAGATAACTGAGATAACGGAGATAACTGTGAAACTGTAACACTGAATTTCTTCGAGAAGTTGTACAGTCCACGAAAATCCAGATAGTAACTTGAAAGACCCCATTTTGTATAGGAATCTTCGCATATGGTCCAGCAAATTGCTGATACACATGAGGGCCGGGTACTTTTCAAGTGGTGGTCAAAACTCCCATACGATACCATCTGAAGGGGTTGTAACATTCATAATCTGGTACATATGACCAGCCGGTGCAGTCGAACAGTGCGACTTTTGATAAACTTTATCGTTTTTTTAAAGCTGTAATAAGCGCTACAAAACAGCGCCCAACGACGGAGGACAGGTCATAGCACCCTGATCCATTGTTATGTTAGCCTGATTATCTTTCAGTGAGAAAAAATATTTCAGCTACAAGTGGCCGTTGACTAACCGCACAAATGCGTTACATTAACAAGCTGTACCCAAGAACTCGACCAATGTTTGTATCCAGCATAACAAATTGTATGCGTGTTCGCTTTACTATGTATAGGTACTTTTGAATGCGCGGATACAAATCAACTATGCACGCATGGAATTATGCAGCTGAGTGGCCAATGGAGCTGTTCAAAATGTAACACCAGTGTAGCGATAAGAACATCACTTTGAATTGCAAATGAACAGAGCAGTTTCTCATAAATATGTGAACTCTGTGTTTCATATACATTTGGACGGCTGCCGAAGCAGCCAAGATACACGAGTAAAGCCCTGACTCTTGCGTCCAAGAGTACCTTGTGACAAACCATGTCCCAGCCTTTTTCAAACCGTTCTATCCCATCTTTCCGTCCTCTCTCCCAATAACAACATTTTCTCTTCTGTTACCATCATTATTTGTTGTTCCTGTCAATGTGTTTTCGCCAGTTAAACTTCAAATCTACCTTCCATGTTAGCCTGTGTAGTTTAGACTTAGTCGAACGAGATTTAAACTGTTTTCATATGCAGGCTCCTGCATCCAATTTAGCTTCTTTTTAAAAAAAAATTTAATCCCACGGTGATTTCATTTGTGCCATCTGAATCACACATCCAAACTTTACTTGTTCTTATCTTGCCGACTCTTAATATTCATACTAAGTCATCCGGTTGTACCTGGCTGGTTTCGGCTGCAGTGGGTTGTACATTCTGTCTATCTGATGCTAGCTTTCCAACTTCATTTGAAGAAAGGATTGTGGGATCCATACTTTATGACCTATGCTGTGAACGGGCAGTCCGCTCGTCACTGGTACCCATGCAACACTAGCATCTCGTCTGTGGGTCCTGGAAGCAGCATCCAAATGCGATCCACTACCCCGATAGTTGAATCGAAATTGGTAGGACAGACATTGGACTGGAGAAATTCAGATGATGAAATTCGGACTGTAGATTAGTATGGCAGCGGCAATTCCCACTTCTTTCGATGACACAGCTGGAGAACAACACACAGTTCGATACACTGCTTGAAATCAGTTTCCATCCGCGTTTGTTAGTGAAAGGTCCAAGTCTGTGAAAGGCTTGACTAAACATCTATGCCAAGTTGCGCTATTTCGCCCGATGGTTTTGTGCCCATGCGTTCGTCTCACCGGGAGTAAGAACATGCTCAATACTAAGCCTCCACATGGCTACTTGTCCAGTCTTCTATTCCAACTACAATCCAGCCTCAATTTTTCGGGCGCTGCAGATGTCGTGGGCTTGTAAATCGTTTTGCCGCCTACCTATATTTGTGCAAAATGCCCGGAAAGAGGTCTTCAGAAGGGTTACTTAACTTTTTTGCTAGGTTTTATTTGGTGTAACTTCAAGATTTTCATAACAAGCGTGGTCAAAACAAAAAATGCATTATATCGACGCGTCCTAGTTTCATACTGAAATTCCCGTTGCCTATAAGAAATCCTATTATCACTTTCGTTGTCCTTAAAGGCAACACCAAGTTTGAACATTGGTGCTTCATTGTCGTATAGTCTTAACTCATTTAAAGAACGTGGAAGAGAGAGTTGATGGCTCAGGTAGTTCTGTCGGTGGTCGAGTTGTTTGCTGAGCCTGGTAGTTTTCTTGCTGACATTTCACTACTAATCGAGGTGATATCATCAGTGCCTTGTTGCGAAGCGCAGCTGTGCGTTGAATGATGTGCTTTGAGTAATGGCGTGCAAGAGTACATATACGTGTTACTGAAAGCGGTAGCTTTCGATTATGATTGGACAGTTAGTAACCTCACCCATTCAATATTTCACTCGTGTCCTGATTGGTCAACATCCAGGTGACCTTTGAAATCGGCATCTCTAATTTGTACACCGTGACCTTGCCAGGACCGGTCCCGCAGATGGTCCTGTAGACTGATCCGTTTGTCTGATGCTCGGTCGTGTTTCCATCAGAAGAGGACAGAGGGCGGAAGCACAGCAAAATTAGGAATGGCATAGAGAGTCAGATATCTTGTTAGGAAACATACAAAATGTTCGTGGATATCGCTGAATGAGGAAAAAGTTTGCTGGCTAGACAAGGGAAAGGAAACTGGTGGGCGCGTTGAAATTAGAGAGGAAAAAATATTCCTGGAAACATTGCCTGGAAACATCACAAACGAGAGATTCAGCTGGGTTCCAGGTGAGTCTCTCGCAAAACCAATTTGTTTGCAAATGAGTATATTTCACCAATTTCGTGCAATTTGGTTTCAAGTAGAACATAAGGCTGACGGAAACTAGGGGACTGCGCCTACCTGATGATCCCCAAGAAGGGCGAAACCGGTCGTGGGCTGTCGAAGAATTTTCAGAAACCTTACGAGTAGTGCACTACGAATAAAAAAGATTTTGTTTGTCTATTCACAATCAGCGTTCATCCTGAACTAGTCACCATAAAGGTGTTTCAGCAGACGGCGTAACTCAAGCAACCATGGTTTTCTCAAAGCAGACTCAATGAAGAGCGCGTTCAACCCTACAGATACGATGCTACAGACTTTTGGGCAAATCCCACTAACCACGTCTATAAGCATTTTTTTGTCACCTAGGAAACCATAATCAAACCAGGGTGAACCTCTCGATTCCAAAGAAGGAATCCTTAAATGACAACGGGTGTCTACCAGAATTCGAAATAATTCCGTAGTCACTCAGAAAACACGGAAGGGTCAGGAGTATTGAAGAATGAGAAATCGTTTGAGGCGATCAGGTTCAGGTCCAGTAAATTCTCAAGTGAATATATCCCCGTGCATCCTCTCCTGATGCAACCGCGTGAGTAAGTCAGGTAATTCTTCCAGTCGCAAATCTTGCTAAGAGACACGAAGTAGAAGCAGCAAAATGTGCAAGGAGGAGCGTACTTTAAACTGCACAATAGCCCCCAGTCACAAATGAAGGTACCAGTTAAGGGGCTTGCGCGTGCAGGCTTGGATAGTTGAGCAAATAGGTGCTTCTCGGAGAAGTTAAGGAAACAACCGGTAGATTTATTACTGGACAACGTTTCGCTTTTGACACAAAAGCTCCGACAGGCCAAGTGACTAGGTTACGAGGTTGATCGAGACTTAAGGCGGAAGGAGAACCAATCAGCTAAGTCAGGTTAAATCGGTGTTAGGTGTCTTCTGACGGATTTTGGTTGTTAGGATGCGTCAGTAAGTGTTAAGACAGATGGGGAACCGACATGGATTTGGGTCCGGCTTAGGGTTCAGTTCTTCCGGTTCACTTCACGTGAGGATCCCTCTTGAACGTCGTTTACACTTTTTACTTTTCTGTGTGGATGAGCTGGTTCTGTGATAGTTGTGTAATGGAGGGGGTTTTGAGAACTTTGGTCGAGTTCGGATTTCCACCCCTTTTGCTAATGATTCTACGTTTATTGACAACCACACACCCTCACCTGTCAATGCGGCTTATCTGTGACCTCTTCCCATATGCTTGCAAGTTTCACATCCTCGATTCTATTCACATAGTGACGATTGGTAAGTTCCACCCTCAGCCGCTGTGATGTGAATCGCAGTTCGCTCTTGAGACTTCTACATTCTCCAGATCTATTCTTTGTCATGTGTCGAACATATGTTCCGTCATCACCAAGCCTTTGACCAGCGATTGGTATTCGTCCGCATTCCTTGGTGGTTTGTTTATCTTCCTCTTAGGCTCACCATTCTAATGTGCTGTTCCCAGTCTGTTTGTACTATGTAAACCTTAGTGCAATCGTTTATGAACACAGTCTCTAATCCTTTCATTCGGGAAAGGATCCTTCAGTTGCACAAAAACTGAGAATAGCGTTTTTTCCCTTGTGGAAAGCTACTCGAATGTTGACTATGATCAGCAGTCTTCGAATAACCTCCGACGTTCCGGCTTTATATGGAATGACTGCTGGGTCTTGATATCATAGCCAATATTCTTCTTAATTGCCGCCTATTCAAACTCACAGGGTATCCTATTTCTTGAAGTCTGTTGACAATCTCGATATGAGCTGGTGTTCAGTTGACCTATTTTGTGCACAGCGCTCTGACTCAACCAAACATAATGATACAGTACTAGCGTACTCGGCGTTTGCATGTGCTGATGAATAGTTTAGAGTGGACCCCGTCATTTTTTGGTTTCTGGTTGATGGTAATTTTTGAGTTTCCACCACTGATATGTATCATACGGTTCTGTGTATTTGAAATGACCCGCCACGATACATAAGGAATTATTTGTAGGTGGTTGCAGAATTCCTAGACTTCTAATGGTCTTCCTCCTGTCCAAAAAAGGGAGGTAGCACTGGGCTCGAGTTTTGCTCTAATCACAGCTCATCAGCAGTGCATATCCCGGACCGTGTCGGGGTTTGAACTCCAGACGTCCGATATGTGAGGTAAGCGTATTACCACTACTCCGAGCTGGACGCACCTGGATTATCAGTTTGCGCAGGCGATGGTGTTCACGTTTGAGCAGTGTGATTATCTACAGAACAAATCAGCCTGGCTAATTCGGAGTCACTGAGTAGTCTGGCGGACAAATTTAAAGGGTTACTTGGGAGGTGCGTATTAGCAAAAAAAAACAAGGAAGTGTAGGTACGAAAAGAACTGAAGTCTCCACTAAGCGACCAACTGTTTGATTGTCGGTGACCTGAGCTCTTGCAAAGCTTTACCTGAGTCACAATAAGATCGTTTTACATAGGTCGCAGCACCTTCAGCTCTACTACACAATGCGTGCGACCGAATATTACTTCCTACTAGTAATACTAATGGTCAGGTCGGGACAATTTTTTTAAACTCTGAACTCTAAAACTCTGCTGGACAAACGTCGCAAGAAAACTTTGGGAATCGCATGGGGAACACACAATACAACACTGATTGTCACGGCAATGTATTCTAGTGTTTTCTTCCATGTCCGTGTTGCTTGAGGGTGAGTTACTAGAGGCGATTTCTCATACCATAGCCAACAGTCAGTAATTCTACTTTTTTCTAGGTAGTATGTGAATATTTCGAGGAGACCAAAGTGGTCGAATATCCGCTAACCTTGGAAATAGTTGATTATGCCAAAGTATCGGGTTCACGGCGTAGAAAAGAATAACCCTGCTGAAACCATGACAGTACGGCCAGTCTGAAGGCTGCGCGCA
>SJOL01007788.1:446102-485021 GCA_004794785.1 Opisthorchis felineus | reverse complement strand
TTGTCACAAATACCGTAACCAGAAAAGTTTCCCACAAGCAAAACCATTGTGTTCGCGATCTTCCAGGTTCAGAAATAGCGAAAATCATCCAAATTTTCCAAGCGACTTACTCGGATTACTGGATCCACTGTTTCTGATGCGTTTAAAATAGGGTGCTAGTAGAAAATACGAATAGAAATCAGTTTTGTTTTGTTGCTTAACTGTGTAAAATGACTTGTATTTTTCGTGGAACTGAAAGAAGTCAGTTGGTAGGGTGCCAACTGTATGTAACGGGTTGAATGAGTATATCATTTGTAATATACACTGCACCGTGTGACTCAAGGCGAACAGAAATTCAGAAAGTGCTATTCACCACATTGGGTGAGAACCGGGAAGAGCAAAGAGAAAGGTGATGTGATTATTCATTCACCAAAAGATAATGTATTTACGTAATGCACTACTCATAAGTTTGCTGAAAATTCTTCGACAGCCCACGATCGGTTTCGCCCTACTTGGAGCTCATCAGGTAGGCGCAGTCCCCGAGTTTCCGTCAACCTTAGGTTCACATACGAGAGATTCAGCTGGGTTCCTGGTGAGTCTCTCGCAAAACCAAATTTGTTTGCAAATGAGTGTATTTCGCCAATAATGTATTTAAGTTTGCATGCTGGACAAACACTGTTGTGTGACCGGAAAAAAAAATCGATAATCAATGTGCCGGAGCAGAGTGGATCGATTACAAAGCTTGCAAGCAAACAACAAGTATGGAGATTGTGCTGACGTCATAGTGATCACTTTGAGTTCCGTTCGTGTAAGCCTCCATAGCTGGCGCACAGTTCCCAGCTGTTGGAAACAATAATACCTCCCATTTTTAGTAGTTGAATTCTATGGGATAAAAATTACTCAGTCCGCTCTGATCTCTTTTGACCCACAAGTTTATCTAGCAAGAATATTGAATTTAAGTGACTCCGTTTTGATGTTGGGCGCCTGCAACTCAGCTGATTATATGGATTTACTCTATACATCCTCATCCGAGGCAATGGCATTTAAATGTATCGTTTTGTGACTCCACAGCAAGCCAAAACTCTAAGAAGGTTCTTGGTGCGCATTTGGATTCTGTACGGCTGAGTCATCCAACCTGGTAGCCCTTGAGTTTCCCCATTGTTCAATCGCTCAACGTGTTGTGGATAACTGGTGTCCTTTTGGTTAGTCGAAGACGCGTGCGTCTGTTATGGGGTATACGTGATACCATACATACGTGGAAAGAACGCTGAGTTTTATGTAAGCACAGTGATTACGAACTGGAGCGATAAATGAGGGGAACACGAAGCAGAGTTCAGGGTCCGGAAACCAGCCATATTCCAAAGCGTCAAAAGCGAAGATGGAAGGTTTTCAAGGAACCGGACATGGGCGGTTCTACTGAGAAAGTAGCAACGCAAACAGACGAAGAAGCTATTGAGTTGCTAGAGCTATAGACTGTTTTCTAGAGAAAAAACTTGAAGCACACCAAAATTCGGAGTTAAATTATTACTAGAGAAAGGGTTTGCTTACTGGTGAGAGAGTCCACTAGATGCAGAGACCAATATGTCAACCTATCTAGGAAAAACAAAACTGTTGGTAAATTTCGGGCCTGTGCCATTGGGGACAAATTTAGGAGATAACCACACTGATGACAATGTATCCGTATTACCACATTTGAATTTTGTCCGATTACTCAGTGAAGCCGAGCTAATATGCCGTAGAAACAACTATAGAAAAAGAGCCTGCTAGATAAAGATGACCTTTTGCGTCAACAAACATTACCCCTATCGGTAATTCGTTCCAGCTACACAGAGGATCCTCGTCGGGGCCTTTTCTATGCATAGGTTACCCCTCTACAAAACAAATGTCAAGTACTGAACCTTGTAGAGAATCGTTAAATTTATATTGCCAGAGTCACATGAATGAAGCAAATTCTAAAAGGTTACTGTAATCATCTCCAAACGGGGTCCCAGAGGAAAAACCAGGCTGGATAGTTTACCGCGGTAAAAATCCAAATCACCGGATGTAGTAGTCATAGTCTTGGGTTTTATGTAAAATCACAGATTTTCCTGTTTTTTTGTTGTTGTTGAAACGATGCAGTTTCTAGGAATGATTCTGTTACAAAACCGGATAAGTGCAATAAAAGTTTATTACAATGACATATGGGGAGCACGAACTGCCAGATGTTGGATTGGATAGTCTGTTAGTCTACTCGTGGGAAGTTTCACTACTTTCAGAAATAATGAAGAATCATCAATCATTAGTCTTGTGAGTGGTTGTCGGCATTGTGGCATAGGCTGTGAGCCTCGTCACCGTAATCAACAGCTTATGTCGCTTATGTACCGTAGAACTGAGCTCAAAAACTTAGAAAATATGCTTCCGGTCCAACTGAAGTGTGCTATTAATAGGAAGTGGCTGATCCTGTCTGTACGTAAGTGCTAGTTCTCAGATCACGCAACAGACCACCATTAACCGCCTGTATTCAGTAATGTTTTCCGTGTAACCTGATATCCTTCAAGTTCGAAGGTCACTAGAAATAAGTGTAGCTATTTGTCTTTTTGGAATATCCACTCTATGAGCTGGTAACTTGTCATTCTAATGTGAGAAGGAACACAGAGTAATTCTGATCAAAAATGCAGGCCGCTTTGAGAAACGCACATAGAAGAGGGTGTAATGTGTAGGCCGATTGAAACGCGGTACTTTGATCAACAACGTTTGACCCAATCAAGTGGGCGTTCTCGTCTCCCACTTCCAGGCCCCACTGACGAAATCACCTCCCGGGTTACGACAGGTCTTTTGAAAGTGAATCCATTGTTCTGAGCAATAAAGTGCAACTAACCTCCAAATACAGTATCTTTTGTTGTTTGTCCATGGGTGAGTAATGAAAAGGAAAACTTTGACGAAATGATACCCCTATGATGCGTATTATACTTAAAATGAATTATGGAAAATATTATCAAATTCGGTTGGACGGGATATGATTATCGGCCAGAGAAACTGGGTTTTGGACCAACAACAACCTACAGAGTAGCTAGGCATCTCCTAATATTTATACTCCCGAGCCCTCCCACCATTCTGGTGCATCTCCATGATCCGGATGAAAGCCGGGAGAAAGCTTTCGGACATGACAGATTCTAATCTAGAACTTGCGTACAAAGTGAAGTATACACATGAATATCTCACTATCCTTTCAAAAATCATCCTTTAGCTGCCCTGTGCCATCCTTTTCTTTATCACCATGCCCTTACGAATGGTAGCCCAGCACCAAACACAGCTTTCATACTGTCAGCACACAATTCATTGCCCTGTGGGCTTTTCGAGTAGTTAATTTTTCGGAAGACGTATTTACACAATTGGGGTGTTCCAAACAGTTTATCACATGTCCTCGTTCAGCATACATAGACAAAACTCCGGAGGGTTCTATTCGCCTGGCTTTTCCTTCAACGGGTCGCTTGACTGGAAATCAGTAGTTTCTGATGGTGGTTCCGTCGCACATCCATTTCATCCAGGTTTGCAAACGACCTGTGAAATGTCAGCTGTAGCCTGAGCGTTTTTCCTACGGAGTTTCTAGAGCATTGAAAACGACCGGGCTTTCCAACTCAAAGTTGCTCGTCCCATAAGGATACTTTTCTCCAAAATCCTACTTTACCGCTGCATATATTGCGAACAGATTTCTATTCCCCTGAATCTTTTGTCGGCTCAAAGTAACTTGAGTCGATTGTCACATATGCTGACAGTCATGTAAGTTCCGAAACAAGTGGTCCCGATTGGTCTATTTGGTGCGGAAAACGCCATTTTACTTTGCAGGGAAAGATTGTTAACAGTGGTGAATTAGCGAACCGAAGTGTCATTGAGAAAATCGCAGGATTCAAAATAACTCATTCAGAAGAACTTGGTACCGGCTATGACAAGACCGGATGCAGTTCATTGTGAAGCAGAGCAGTTTTGCAATGAAACAAGTTCGAGTTATTTCCACGAGTTCTAATTACACGAGGATTGAAAATGGATTTTTTGTGAGGCTTTTAACTTGTCCGAGGCTATTCTTCACAACATAAATCGTCAAACGGCAGGGCCGATTCACACGAAGTTAGAAGTCTGACGGAGATTTCTGTACTTTGTCACTGCATTCTATGAATATGCTGTTGTGCTAAGTTCTTGCTCACGCCTTGTGTTTTGTGTAAGGAAGAAAAAGTGATTTTGTATTTGATAATCAGCAGTCGGGTCGTATTTTTTGAAGGCCCAGAGCCTGTCTCCCACCATACGATCGCATCATATAGGAGACTGTTACCCTGACGGTCATTGCAGAGAGACAGCGCTAACTATAGAGAACTCTATATGTCACCTCCGAAAAGGTAAACTACGCTCAAATGAGCCCTTACCTGTTTTTCCCGGTGAATCGCCTTTGCCGACCTGACTGATTCGCGGTCCGACCAGAAGTTGGAATCCTTTCAGCAGTTGCACTTCTGGTGATAAATTTATGGCATTTTTGCCCACGAGAAAGTGTACATTAGGTGACAAGGCCTTCTGTTCAATTCATATTAGAGTTTTGTCAGTCGACGGAACAGGGCAGCATTTGGTCACTGTCGCCAGAGGGAACGAATGGCATTTGCCAACCATGTTATCTAAGCAGGAATGGAGTTTCAAGTTAATATTCGGGCGCACTGACATTCTACAGAATACGTAGCTTTTCGAATGAGTACTTACTGGATTGGCTGGCCTGGAAATTCTCGCTTAAAGATGGCAATTGGCAACGCCTCCAACCGTCGAAAATGATAAATTTGTACTGGCTGCCATGAAATCTCGAATTAAGATAGCACACTGCCCACCATCAATAAGACTGTACGAAGCTATGACACTTTGTATTGGTTATCTATTCTGAGTATCCCTTGCGCTCTGCAACGTCTTCAGTGTTTCTTGGTGTTAGCCTTGAGTTCCACTTACATCGCTGGATAGTTGTTCAAACATTTGAGTCACCCGCAGTTTCAGTACAGAGTACTCCTCTCCAAAAGCGACCACTCCCTACGGAGCAAAATCGGTTTCTCTAAAGAGAACGGCCATCATGAGTAAGCTGCCAGCCCTGACCATATTTCACCCCAGTATTTGATTATTGTGTAACAACTCGCAAAAACTGCTTTACCGGCCTTTTCACTAATAACGACCCAAAAGACCCCGAGGCCTTTATACTGCTACCAATTGCTATTGCGTTTTGTTAACGCGAAAGATGGATGGATAGGACGAAGAGCGAGAGTCCGTACGATTACTCGAGCGGGATAGACTTTACAGCCGGAGCTGACATTATCTTGTGTGTAATAATCAACCACCAGAGCAGCTTGTTTGACTATCGTAGGCGTGTTTGATTTGACGTAAAATTGTTCTGAATCTTTGACCTCATCCGCGTTTGCCCCCATTTTCTTCAACTTTTAGTAGTCCGTGTGTGGTAACCACCAGAGATATGCTCGGTAGTTCGCTGGGTCCTTCGGTCGCACGGTATCATTCTTCTGCCGCAGGCTGTGCTGGATTGACCTATCCGGACTTAGTATAAGCCTAATTACTGTTGGTTAGCTGGTCAGGGTCATGCATGGCGGACATTTGAATAGACCATAGCCAATCATTTGATTCACAGTGAACCTGTAAAATTATGCCGAGTCGGATACTGCAGAAAATGGATTTATGCACTTACAGCTCTAACCAGAGCTGACGTACAGCCATCTGGTCTGTATTTTCTTGGGTATGCACGAGTTTTACGGATTTACATTTATTTGTTCATTCACGGGGTCAAGTTACATGAACGTAGTAACAAAATCAGGTAACAGTTGTTAAAGCATAGCAAACTTGCACCGAAAAGTGGTGGATCCATCCGGTTTTGTCAATGTATGAGAAGTGTGTCTAAAAATCGCCTTTATTGCTCCCTTTTCAGCATAATGGGACTGAATTACTGCACCAAAAATATCACATGGGGGTAGTGGTCGGTAGGTGAGCCAATTGTAAGTGTTGAAATTTGGATAGCGCGGTTTAATTCTCATGAGTTTGCATTGTTACTTTGTTTATCTGGCTCAAAGCTTTTTCCAGGTAACTGTAAAGTTACGCTCACATTTTGAAGCACCTCAGGCAATTTCGGATGAAAAATGGAGTCGACCTTTAAGTGAAAGGGGCGACTGACAGCCAGTCTCCAGTAGGTCTTTAGGTGTATGCCTGCAGAATGGCCCGGACTAAACGTAATTCACAATTTTCATGCTAATGCTAGGTAGTGATTCTTTCTAGAGCGAACTGCCAGCACTCGAGGTAAATCATTTCGGATTCATGAAGTCTCCTATTCGGTCTTTTCGAAAACTTTCTAATCAGTTTTCCACAGAGCTATTTTCCCTGTTTTCACATCGTTTCGAAACCTCATCGATAGAATGGGAAGATTTGAGCTGATTCATTGTCTAACCTGCTTTCACAAAAAAAACACGTACTGAAAGGCGTCGATCACCCATAACACCCTGTAAGTCGTCAGGTCAATCCAGCTCACTGTCCCCCTAATTACTCGTCATTTTCGTCGCCTGCAGGTCAGGTTAATGGAGGTGTATATCTGGGGCTAAATAGTTACCAAGCGAACGTCCTAACTCGTGAAACACAGGAGGGATGTCCACGCTAATGTCATCGCCAAACTGAGTACGCGACATTGAGAAGATATTGAAAGAAATCCAGAGAAGCTCAACAAACTCACTATCCCACAATTTGTCAGTTCATCACGGCTGTGTTCATTATCCGACTGGGTCATGCGTGGGCGAACACAACGCACCGAAATAAAACAAGCTTGGGGAGAAGGTAGCATACGGATTAACATTGTGGACTACCTTATCGACGAACCAAGTTCGATTCCTCGAACGGACGGTTACCAGACCTCATCTTAAAACGGTGTACACCATATTCTCCTTCAATAATAAAGGCGTAAAATACACTCATTTACGCCGCGGTTGCTGTATTTCCGCTGAAATAAAATCGAGGGTGACAATCCTGTGGGGTTTTGTGACAGGAATGTTACCAACAGTGTTGTTCAGTTCTGAAACTGGGTAGCAGGACCCGTTAAAGCCAGGTCCAAAAAGGATGAATTCTTCAGACAGTGGCTGACGTCAAGAGAAGCATCCCGGAATCCCTTGGGTAATTTCTAGCTGTCCAACTGTGTGGGAAAGCCATGATAATGTACTCAGACTCTTCTGTTTGTCTGGATAATTGTGGTGACGTAAACAACCCATAGGACATACTCTGCGTAATCGGGTCGGGTGTTTTCAGTAGGAGATTCAGTAAGAAAACGACCGCGGTCGAAAAAACTCACCCGGATTGAAAGTTCTCGCCAGATAATGGAACTGCAGATACAAGTCGCAATACTGACTGACGGCAGGACCACTGAGATTAATGTTTTCACCAGAATGGGCAATTCCGATCCTAATACGCACATGTCAAAAGTTTATTCTTAGAAGTTTTTTTCTTTACGTCTTCAGCACTGAGGCAACATTTATACAGATTATGGAAATTGGGACCAATGGCCACTCTCAAGGAGTTCATGTGGGCCTTAGAAATAGTAAGCGGAGATCTTTCCACCCACCCGTATGTAAATATGTTATTTTGTACCACTTGATAAGTTCTCTAGGTCGGTCAATTATAACACCCTTTCAGTACCTAATTCCCATATCACTCGAATGAAGAACGAGGGCTGACATACTGCCAGGTTGTGCAACCCTGGACAGGAGCAACCGGGGTGGACTGGAATTACAGACCTTCCGGTTAGCAAGTTCGTGCTATCGTTAGAAAAATAAATAAACCGGAAATTGCTGTCACAATCGCCAAGTTTGAAGTCGTTGGGACACATCAGTCTTCAAGTACCTTCCGTAGTTTGAGTACCCTTATTTACGACTGCCAAAAAGCAACTTGTAGCTCACCTACAACACATACCGCACATTGCTCAACGCTGTGAACACCCACGAGAAACCACATCATGCAAACGGAGTAGTTTGTTGCTCCAAACCGTGGCCTCACTTCTGGGGGTAAGTTAGAACACCAGATCGCAGCTGACGTAGAATGCCGGGTGGGAACTTCTCACATCGTTATTCACAGATTACTGCTTCACTGCGTAGCACCACAAGCATTTGCATTCAAGATTTTTGCTTTTATTGCCTATTTTCTACTTCTCTTGTTGTGTATGGTGCCGTCGCAACCACACCAGGCGACAGACGCGCCCCGGGAAGATGTCATTGCTCAAACCTGTAGGAGCTACTCCAAATTGCTGGTGAATGGTGGCCGTTTGTGTTTTGTTTAAGCTAGCTATTTTAATCAGGCACCATATGTTGTATGCACGACGTGGATTACATGGATCGTATCCACGCATAAAACTTTCCAATCTTTCGGATATCTTATGGCAGATGCTCTCCTATCGGCATCGGAGTCCGAAGACCATTATGGCGTGTGTGTTGGTGAAGGTACCATGTATCATGTCAAGCGTGATCCTCAGTTTAAAGCTGTGCCATTAAATTCGAACCATCGCGCTTTTGCTCTAGCGAATGAATGGAAGCCTCCCAAGGTTTGATTTCATTGTGTTCTGCGGCAGAGCGTCGCTGAGGCCGGATTAAGCAACCACGACCTCAAACTAGATGCCCTTTGGTGTACTGAGCACTTCGGTGTGTTAGACCTGCAATGGTGGTACGAATGATTTCGTATCATGACCGTCGTATAGAACAAAGCAAATCAAACCATGATTGATAAGAAAAAGCCGTGTGAGCATCATCCAGTTTATTAGCACTAAAAACCAGCAATCTACCCAAAGCGTTCATTGGGTTCCAATTAAAATGCTACCAATATGGTGCGCCAATCCTATAGATAAATTCTGTGACCAACCTTGTGCAGATCAAACTGATAATTGTCTAATACTAGCCAGACGGATGTCTTGCACCGAGTGAATCTTATGAGTAGTGTGGACCACCGGGGTATCCTACACAAACTGCGGGTTAATTGTTTGTTGATCTGTTCGCCCGCTTGGCAATTAGTTTTGCAAATGTTTCATCACCAAACAAGGAGACACCATCGCCACGCGCTGACGATGCTTCCTAGTTTGCAGACGAACCGTTTGAAAGCCTATTTCTAAGCTCGGTGGAGAGATCAACGGCCACCTGATCAACAACTAATAAACGCACCCGAGCTACAAATAGTTCAACACATTGCAAATACCACGGAGTTCAACAGTTTAGTTGTCCTCATACGATTCTGGAATTATACGCCATCAGTCCGTCATATAGACCTGCATCGTCCGGTCTAGTCCTTCCAAGTTACCACTAGATAAAAAACTGAACATGCAACATAGGGCATTTCATATCCAGTGCCAGAGGGCTCATCGGCGTAGTCCGGGGTGACAACCGAATTAACAGACGAATGCCAGCCCACTGTGACAATACTGTAGGCAATTTCAGGCATACGCCCTGAGATTTTGACCAATAAAATCGATACTGTTTTCATGACTGACAACCTTTTGCAAACAACGTTTGAAGGTTGGTAATACGTTCAAGGATTGTATTTGATCGTCCCCGTAGAGTACACTGTCTTGTGAATGAGGCCCTAGCTGACGAAGAATATCATCGTGGACATTTTTCAGCGGAGTAGTATAGGACAATGGTAGTATCAACAACCAACAGTAGTCATGCGTTTTCTTTTTATATTGCACTACGTGTAGGCTATCTAAGAAATTTTGCATTTTCACCCAATGAAATCAACTTCAAATCGATGGCTGGGTATATGCTACAAATCATCTCTGATGGCCACAAATGGCTTGGCCACTTGGCCATTTCGATCCTTGCCCAGAAACCGTGAGTTTTCACGTAAACTGAACACAGGATTATATGAACAGCGCCATTTTTGTAGAAGTGATCCTCACGGTCGCATTCCTGCAAACAATGTTCACAGTTTTCTCATTAATCTTTGTGTGTAGCTACGAATGACTAGGTTCATGTGCGATTCCCATGTCATGGAACGCGTATATAAATGGAATGACAAGCATGAAAAAGGGAGGAATCCTCACGTCAAGTGACTGTTTTCAGTTATTTTGTGTCAATATTCTGATCGACTACTCTGTCTGTGTGACTGTGAAAGTGAGATAATGCGGTAGTAACGAGAAATAGTGTGATTTTCCGAACTGGCTGATTACAGCGCATCAAAGTTGATGGATAGAAAAACAGTGAAAAAGGACTGCCTAATGAAGGGAATTTAAACTACTGTGGGTTTTTCGTCCCTCTGTAAGACCGAAGGTAGGAGGGTAGAGAATCTCGGAGGTTACGTTCTGTGCGACGGGATACATGGGCAGAGTCAGGCGAATTTTGTTTGTTCTTCCGATGGACTTGGGCGGCTAATGTATGCGGAGGAACATTGGACAATCGCGGATAAGGGATACCGTAATGTTTAGCCAACTCCATACGGGACTCGGCTTCACGGATGTGTTCCTGAGATAGGTGTGAGAACAGAGAGAAGGAAACGCTAACAAACGAAATGGTCGTACATAAGGAACAAGTCTATGAACAACTAACTATTGCCTATTGCATGATCTGAAAATGCTATTGTCGACGTTTTAAGTGTTGGCCAAGGAATCACATAGACAGTCAACTTATGCTCATTCAATGAGGTTTGTCTCACCGCTGGGGATTTGGAAATACCATTTTCCATTTTAGGTACGGTCTAATTCCAGGCACATGATTTGTGAACATCACGCCGAACCTTACGACCACTGGCTAGTTAGTGATGAGCAGCCAAGCTACCTGACCAAGTAAACAGCTGATGAGATTAAGTCACATATCATATAATCTGGTGCTAGATAGGTCCCCTCTTGAACACTCAGGCTGCGGCATGCTTCACTACACTTAAGTTTTTGTACACATAGTCCGGGCTGGTTGGACTAGATCAGAGGAGCTTCACCTACGGTGTAAACCAGGGAGGTTGTGCTAAGCAACAAAATACGAAAGAGGTTTGCTAGGTCAAATTGACAGCTTGTGCCCAAAAGATGGCCGGCTATTGATAACGTATGATTGTGAGCTAACCTTAGCCCGAAAGCTGGCGTCCTGACGATAATCGGAATACATACTCCGCTAAATATATGTCCGTCCTACCAGTGTTAGCATCGCCAAAGCTGCCAAAGAACTGGTAGATTACAAGAGAGGTAGGTCTGGCAATCTAGTTCCATCAAACAAAAAAAATCCACCGATGGAGATGTACGTTTAGTTCTAAAGTTACAGTGAATTACCTATACCCGTCACGTGACTGGTCGGTTACACTCACCGTTGCGTTTGTACCCTGAGTCTCAGGACAATGTGGAATGGCGAGTACTAAATCCTAGATCTGTACTTGTAACAAACCAGGCGGAACCATCTGTGTAAATGTGTTAGCTGCTAACTCTGAGGTGAGACAAATATGGGCGGAGCAAGATGCATAAATAGCAATCAGCCCATGAAATGTACACCAACCGAGTCAGGCTTATGTAACGCGTAAAACAAAACAAAACAAAGCAAAGTTTATGTGAATAACGAAAACACAATGCGTTTGCAACAGAAATTACGGTTGAATTGCTCGCTCAGCTGGGTGAGTTTCGCTTTGTTACAGTTCGAGATGAAATTCCCAGTGTCAGGGAGTCACGATGCGCCAGTGTGTAGGTGTAGAACAACGTTGTACTTGCACTCATGCACGTGCGATTACGACTGGTCGCTTGGTGGGCTCGTGTTATGAGTAGTAAACGTTCACATGTGTCGGGCAGAAATTGGCAGAATCGTTATATGTAAAGATTGAACACCAGCAGTGTGCAGTTTTTAACAATTCACTCGTCACCTTAACCACACACGATATCGTGCAGCTCTTCTAGGGTGGTTCTCACTATGTAATAAGGGTTTTAATGCAAGCACGATGCATTTAGTTTCAAGATCGCGTTGAAACCGGCTAGATGCCTCTACGTATGGCTTCCTGGCGTCAGCTAGACGTATCGAATGGTAAATGCAGTTTGTTTCCATTTCGTCGCTCAGCGACAGTAAACGTTGTTAATTACGCAGTATGCGAGTTTACGTATGCGCTCAAAAAGCCTGTAGTCTATCGTTGAACAAGTCTAATACGCAAAGTAAAACGTATTCGTATGGTTATGATAGACAATTTTAGTCTTCAGCGACCTGCGTAGATAGGTGAGGACCTGAGTACCACTACTCAGCCAGCGCACAGCCCGTATGAACTTTCCGATATCACTTACGTGTGACTACCTCAAACGTGAGGATGAACCGGCTCTGTGGACGGCGTTGATTAAGGTTGACTATGCCGATGCAGCGGAATATAGGTATATCGGGTATTCTGTTTGGTTGCTAGTCTGTTCGCCGAGCTTGGCTGTTGGATTGCCACGCCGGCGTAGTACGTCGTGGATTGAATAAACAGGGTAATAAACATCTAATTGGCGCGGATATTCTGGTGTCCACACTTCCGCTAATGTAATCTATGGAAACTGGGCGTATGTCGATAATAGGAAAGCACTTAGCCATGATTCCCGGCTGCAAATGTTGCACAGGCCCCGCCGTAAATGGCGAGATGACTACTGAAGAGAAGCGAAAACTAAATCCGCGGGGGCAAAGGTTTCACATTGAGGCTGAACACAAACCCCCGGGTGTACCATAACTACCAGGGATCTCCGCTGAAAGTCCGCGTGCTGGGTATGCCGATCACAGGAATATGACGCCTTGGTGCCGCACGCACCGAGGAAAGAGAACCCGGTTGGCTCATTTTCGAGGACGGAAACCTTCTGGCGTTCCTGGACGTCATTCGAATATATAACACAAGTGAGCAAACACAGTCGAACGGCTCAACAGTTCCTAACTCAGTCATCAGTTAAATTGTTCTGAACAGATACTACTCAGTAGTATCCGTTGTTACACCTGTACTGTCATCTCAACGTATGACAGCAGAGTCGGACAGGTTAGGATTGGAAATCGGAACAGATTTACCTTTGGTAGGTGGTGGTTAGAATGGGGGGGATGTACCTAGACGGTTGACCGGGGCTGCCCTGGTGGTTTAGGGGGGAGGTAGATGACTTGCGAGTTCGATTCTGCTCAGGCATGTGCACAGGTCGTTGGTTGTGCTCGACAGTGTACAACCTTCTTTAATGAGGCGCTTGCGTTCGGGAATGGGGATGCGTTGGACCACAAAGGCTTACCCAGCCGGCAGTTTGCCAGACCACTCAGTCAGGTGTGAGATTTTCTGAAGATCTGAAATCAAGATTACAGTTTTCCAAACTCACCTGAAGGCTGCCATAATAGCGAAATTCCGGTTATCCGAATTCGGTATCTATTATTCAATCGATAGTTAATGAGTTGCTTTGGTCATATATCCGACGTGGTCCATCCAACGTAGCTAAGTGTGCATCAAAGCGCACTAAGTTCTATTGACTTTGATTCGTTTGAGAGGTTCTATATGCTCACAGAATTCAAAGTAGCTTGCGCAGGCATTGCAAGTGAGACGTGTAAGGCATCCTAAAGTGTTATCGGTATAGTGTACATGTTCTTTCGCCAGTACTTCAGCTCGATGCACTGCGACCTTGGTGTCCACGCGCAGGCTGTGATCGGTCCAAAGGCGTTTGTATAGGCTACAGAAGACAGCACTTGCCTTGGCAACCCGAGCATATAGCTCAGCATCAGTTGTCAAATCTGCGAACATAGTTCTTCCGGGGGAGCAAAGGCCTTCATTACGCAATATTACACGGCAATTAAATCTATTTTACACAGGGTGTCCGCTGTTGCGAACCACTGACAAATTCGCAAAAGATGTGTTTTAGGGGCATTTATATTAGACCAAAGCGATAAAACGCCGAGGCAACTGCTGCAGTTCTTAGCTATAATCCCGCCTCCGAATTTGGAAATAGAGCAGTCATCCGCAAAAAAACACTGTACGAATCACTGAATCGTGCAGCTTCGTCTTGCCCATAAAGCATTTCGAGTTGGGGAGGCGACAGCCCAGACAGTATTGGATCGGTGAGCCAAATTCGTAACCACGAAGCGTTTCAGTCTGATACAGCTTGAGCACTGTCGGGTCCAGGAAGCAGCCCTGCTTCATCCATGTGCGATTATCGAACTCGGCAGAGTTGATTCCACAGGCATGAACAGGAACGAAGGGATTGAATAACGTTGGCAACTTTTTTCGAAACAGCTGAACTTTTATGATCTAATTGTCGTCCTTCGGTGATCAATCTTCCTAGGTTGGCCGGAAAGATCAAAGTTTGCAGCTGTTTGAAGTAATTGGGCAAGATAGCGCAAATCTAAGTTGGAGGGTTTTATGTGACGTTCAGAAGTAGGCATTGCAAGCAGTCAATATTTCCCAAAGAATTACTGAGCGTTCGGCTGGTCCGGCTGCCCTGGATGTACTGAAGGTATCACCTCAAAGGATTACTTGTGACATCGTCGGCCTAATATGGTTGGATCTCTTAACTTCTTGTAAGCTACAACTCATTCTTCAGTCTGCGTGGATGGTTCGAAACTTTGCATTGTAAAGCTCCTCTCGCACTTAGGTTTCTGAAGGTTATTGTGGAGTTTTTAATGGAGATTTCGTCCTGTAAGTGAAACCGACATATGCTGATTAACCGAAAAGCACTGTACACCTGTTTAATCCTTACCGGGAACAGTAAACAGTGTATACCTCACGAAACCCCATGGGGCTTCGAACTCCGCGACCTCCCGGCTAGTAGTTTGAACACTTAACCGTTACTGGGCAGCTTTGATAAAAACTATGTTCTTCTCATCGACCAGATAAAATACAACTCCATCATTTTCATAAAACCAGTCTTGACGCCTTTCTTTTTTGAATCCAATAGTTTTAATCGCAGCCGTCCTAACGTATTCTTTAATCCTAATCCAGCGTCCTCTTAACGTAGGCCGTGCCGTTAAATTGAACAAGCTGGGAACTATAGGCTCTCGGAACTACTGTGATGTTGACTGATCCTGGTCAGTGAGCCTGGTTGACAATAATTTCGTCCAACGACAGGGAAGGCTCCTCTGGGGCCTTGGATCGTAATAGGGCATGCTCTGTACTGCAAACGGCACCACGCATCACATTTATCACGAGAACTTCCTTGAGATCTTTTTGTCAGATAATCTTATAATCCGAATGGTTTCACGTTCAGTTTTTGGAGTCATCCAGTTGGCGATGAACCCTTTCACAGCGTGGAACCATTTATTAATCATAACGAGCTCCATAGCGGCTGGCACCTTACGTTCATGGCTCCAAATTATAAAAGGCAAAATATTTGCTTGTCAGGGCCAACTGAGACTTTAGATCACACATGAGGAATAGGTGATCAGTTGGCCGAAGGATTCTGTCTGCTCAGCTTCTAGGTGGCAGAATACACATTGAGAAAACAAGACGAAAAGTCATCCTGGATGCCGAAGTTGGTTAGTCGAAATCCTCGCATTGATGCAGTTCGGCTTGTGCATCACTCCACTACTCGCATGATCGGCCACCGCAAACCTACCTCCAAGTTCTCGTCAACTATTCTGCGAGGTTCCAAACCAAGAAAATGTATATCCACCTTCTTGGAATTCTCGTTGATCGGCCAACCGAGGCTTGCTTAAGCTAGGCAGGTCGATAACTTAGCCTTCCAGCTCGTTTGGCTATGAAGACTCGAAGACTCCTTCGAGTGTGTCGCTCCATCGTTGTCGAGAAGGGATGTTGCGTATCAGGTTGCTAGTCGAAGTTGGCGCGTCTTCACTCTTCTTTGCTGGTGGTTGCCCACTGGTGCATCTTCCAAATCTTCGATACCCTTCAACATTTCCTGGGCCTTTGTTTCGATCATCCGAGCTGTAATTTGACGGCTGGGTCCCTCCGCTCGAGGCAAGTTTATGGAGGCAAACGACTCCAGAGTTTGACCCACTTGGCGGGGGAGGCTGGCCTGGACTGAGGACGCAGGGATTAAGGCAGAAACGTCTGACTCCTGGTGCAACTGCACATAGCAGGTGCGCTTTTAACCGCACTGAACTCTTGGCTTTTAAAAGTATTCCAACCTATCTGATAATGCACCGACGATGACGGACAGCTATTGGACAGTCGGGGTATCCGGATTTTAGGACCAACCACGTCGTTCCTCGGGGCAAGGCAGTATCACTGCGTCTATAAATACGGAGATGCTGGTCATCTGGGGGAAATACTATCCTCACACTCCCGTCGCAACGAATTGTAGGATTTCACCCTCGGATCGCCTCGCAGTGTAATTACTGGTAGCACACGAATTCGCTACTCTGTCTGTCTGCTCTCTGTTAGCCTTTCTTCTACGTTCTACAAATGGGTTTGAGAACGTCGGACCGATCAACTCACACAGCCCTTTTCACCCAGCCGAGTGAGAGCTAATGTGTAGCCGATCAGCTCAAACCTTGGCAAACAGATCTGAAAGCCCGTACAAGTCAAATAAATCAACTGTCTCTGGATGAGTATCCTCGGAGCAAAAGACATTAGCGACTGACTATACTGGCACGCAGTGTCTCGTCACGCGGCACTTGCGTCAAAACCATTGTGTTCAACGTGCAATTGATCCTACCCACACTTCGATAGGCGAATGAGAGCGAAACTCGAAGCCAGTGTTTCATCATTCCGGTATGGAGTAACCAGAATAACCTCGCAAGGACGGGAGGACTGTTCAAACGAGAGTGATATGAACGCAAATTCATAAATCGTGCAAACTAACTACAATTGAGAATATTATAGTTGAAAAACTAACTTAGGATATGGCTTACAAAATGAGTAGTGGGAAAATTACCGCGAACTAGTGGTTACATGATAGAATCAAGGGGCTACTTATAAGTAAGGCCCTTCGCGACCAAGTCTGGAGAATACCATCTTATGAGAAGCTAATTCCACCTTTTTCTCTTGGTCATCCTTTTATGAGCACGTGACCTAAAGGGCCTTCACGTAAAATAAATATGCTGAACGACTTGTCACGTGACGAGGACGAATACGAACAACCGATCAATACTAGCTAGAACAAGAAACCAGTCCGTTCAGTGAGACTTGTAACCGATCGCATTGAATGGGCAATGGAAGATAAAAATCGTACCAGAATAGCCTGTTCGTCAGTGAGGTGAGCATTCTGACGAAACAGAGTTCTCGCTTCTTCACGGATGTACTCGGCTTCCTTCATGGTGTCCGCATCAGAACCAGAAGCGGAACGCCAATCCCGGGCAAAACGCCATAGCTTTCGGTATAGGGCGAGCACACGACTTCGTGTAGAAGCCGATTGGCTGGAAACCCCCCGTATAAATACCAGAAGCTGTAACGAAAAAATTCACCGCAAATTCACAAGCGTGATTCTGTAAAACTACTTGAAGATGGGGTGAAAAGTAGACATCAAAATTTCGTGATATGTCAATATTTTGAGGAGGGCTGTCTGATATCTATTGTACTGTTTTTCGAAAAGCACCGAAACAAACGTACGATTAGCTCCAGATTTTTAATTTACAAAATCCAATTTAAGTGGGTGCAAGTCAATGAACCCAACACTCGAGATGTACAGGCCCATTATCTGCAACGTAACATGATGTGGAGTAAAAACGGTTTTATCAATACTTCGGAACTGATGGTCAACATAACCATCTACTGAAGGGTCCAATGACGAACTGGACATAGTGCGGCTAAGCAGCACTACCGAGCATCGGTAGCTAAAAACTAAGGCCTACTCTCATTACAAGGTCACCCGTTCCATCAATCAAGTAGTCTCCATCAAAGAAGTTTCACTACACACCTCATTAGAATATCCTCCCAGCAAACGGATGATTGAACGGGCACCTCTGGGTTGCGGCATCCACTGCTGTGAGATTGATGAGCTTCGATTGCCACAGCTGATCCCGCGAATCAGTTGTTCTCTCTCATTTCAGCTTTGAAAGTGTATCTTTTCAACAGTGTATGTGGCAAGCAAGCTCCGATAGATAGTTGGAAACAATTAATGGAGTCTGTTTCCGTTCATCTACTGAAATGAGCTTACGAAATATGATACTGGAAGACACCAAAAGAACTCGTGAGTTCCACTGGCTGGCAGAGAAATAAACTAGACTGAGCATGTTGCTGTGATTCTGCTTCACCATGTGACCTGCGAGCTACCTTTAGTGTTCGGGTGACGCGCTCATCATCAAGGCCTCAAAGTTAAATCCATAGACAAGTACAAGGGTCTGCGGATGCGTCGGAAGGGAAGGTGGCCCGGAAGAACGGGTCGTCAGTAAGACACAGGATGTCTAACGTTCATTCGGTACACAGCTATCATGCTATGTGAAGAGAGCACGAGGGTTGAGACAGTGTCAGGTAGCCCAAACCTAGATGCCAGCAGTCGTACTGTGAGCCAGCGAATACGAACCACTAGCATGTAGGTCGATCCTCATAGGCATCACCATCACTCCTGATACTGATGTGTCGCTACTGTGAGGCCATAAATAGTTTATTTTAAAGCCTAAAGAAACGGGGACAGGAAAGGACTCCCAGTCAGCTAACTGCAAGCAATCTGAGGTGCCTACGACTTCACTCACTGAATGGGACTATCTGGATAGAAACTGAAACAAAAAACAAGTTGGTAAGAGTTGGTGGCGATATTGTAACATGACAAGGAAAGGCTGACATCAGAAGTGGTAAACGATGTACAAAGTGAGAAGGAGAATGCATTACGAAAGAGATCATTCTGCCTTAAGTTCATCTGGCTTTGAAACAGCACAGTAAGTCAACGTTCACCATATTTTCGGATTGTACACCAGTCAAGACGCACTGTTACAGGACATTCATAATTGTCCGACAAATTCTCACCATCACCGAAGTCGTTAAAAGTAATACACCAGTGATACACACTGGCGTCTAACCGGCACAAAAATTCCACGGCGTTCCAAATGGACAAAGCACCGTGCGTTATACTAGCGGCTGAAGTGAGAAATTTCGGCCGACATAAATATATCCGAACACCAAAAAAAACAGCCCGATACATCCCTTAAGCACGGTACATTAGTAGTAATTCCACAACCATGCTTCCTTGGGGTGAATAAGGCTCTCACTACAGAGTCGGTCAGATGGAGTAGCGGTACGCTAGGAAACAACTGTTGAGCTGCGAGACACCTTGGTCAGAAGTGACACGGTAGCGAACAAGATAATAGCAGCAAGAGTTAAAGGACAAGATGGGCCCAGCGATTAACCGTCCTACTCAACCAACTTCTACCAGCAGCGGATGAATTTAACATAGATAACAAGGTTTCCTAAGGTGCCTGCCATGAAACAGCTGCACTACAAGATGTTTATGATATTCTTCAACTGACAAGGTTAGGGTGTGTCGTGAAATTGCATACTGCTTACGTTGGGCTTTAGTCGTAACCCAGCTGGGATTCATTTGAGTCTTCCGTGAAAACCAAATTGGTGTGCAGGTGAATGCAGTTCGCGAATTTCGTGCAATTTCGATTCAAGCAGGACATAAGGTTGACAGAAACTCTGGAACTCGGCCTACCTGATGAGCATGAAGAAGAGCGAAACCGGTCGCAGGCTTTTGAAGAGTTTTCAGTAGCGTTGCGGGTAGTTCCCTCCAGGAAAATCGACAAACCAGTTTGATACAGCACCAAACAATTGGTCGTGTGACTTCTCAGTCGCTTTTCTACTTTAACTAATGTATGCGGCCAAATCAAGCTGATTTCCATCGCAATACTACCGCCATCACGAAATCTCGATGCGAACAACCTCTCATAGCTTGTTTCCTATATTTTCGCGCTGCATGCGATTCCCACAGAAAAGACATTGTGAATGCTAAAGCAAGCTGATGATGCCTCGGATATTGATGAGCCTAACCAATTATTAAATTGTACACTAGAGGATGCGTTCACACGTACGGTGAGATAGTAAAATCATTAACGATAGTGATCCGCTATCACCCGGCCTTTTTAATCGCGCATTAGATCGGACAACACAACAGGCAACCTTGTGAACAAGGCGTCCAGTTAGGCCCAAACCCTCGAGAATTGCAGACCTTGTGTGCGCACGATATCGTCATAATTGGACCCTAGCAGCTTACAAACAGCCCTCGAGTGAATCCGTTCCTAGATGAGTTCCATTGAGTTACAGATCAACGCCAGTGGAACCAAACTTCTCATGGCAAGTACTAATCTGAGTTTTTGGTGGATTCCTTTGAAATAGTGACCTGCTAGTGATATGGGCTGATTATAGGACCACGTTTGGTCTAGAATAACGCTCGGTTTAGCCAGAACCTTTTAGGACCCGAAATAAACAACCAGGTCTGATTATCCGGCCACCAGATCAACTTACGCGACCGACACTAGAATCAAGAGGATCAAGTTCACGATAACCTGAGCAGATCTAAAGATCATTTGAAGAACTAGACAACCAGAACACGAGCTCATCAACGATAAAAACTCCGGTCTGAAAAATGAACCAAAAAAACAAGTACCAATAGACCTGGGTGGAATCCACATAAACACACTTAACCCATCACAATATCTCAGTCATATTTGTGACGTTGTCTCGATTAGTAGGGAAACTTGCCCAAAGAAATCGTCAAGCTCGGCCTTTAAACCAAACACCAAGCATCCATGAACCCTAGTTCATGACTGAACACAAAAAGGAAGTCAGTTACTAATCATGCAACCAGAAGAACGAAGATTTCACCTAGATAGGCATACGGCAAGAATCCCAGATAGGAAATGACTATTAGTCAAGCTAGATGCCAAGTGAAACTCCGTCTGCCACACAGACAGAGAACAAAATTATACCCCGCCACATGTTCCAGAACAAGCACATTAAATCTCACTAGATACGACGGATATGATCTGCAAGAGTTCGAGCGGGCAGTGGAACGTGGGAGCTGGTGGCAAGAGTCCATGAGACTAACTGAAAAGCAGTTCAACATTACCCCATTGTGTACAGCATGCCGAGAGAAGTCAATTGGGAAAGTAGTTAAATGTTACAGTCGTCGTGTATTTTCGATACAGATCTGTTTGTATGTACAGTTGAGATGTACAGAAAAGAAAACCATTCCGGGTAAAAAAACGGACCAGCTATCACAACGAACAAGTAGATAAGTCAATCGACTATTGTGTTGAAAAGCAAGTTTTCTATATAAAACACACAAAAGGACACGGAGGTGGGATGGCTGAACAGATCTAATCTCCAACGTGGTCAAGACCTCCTGAGAGGAATTACTGTACAACTGGAGGTTATCGAGATTTAGTTGGGCTGTCTATGGGTGCGACAAGTGCCTGAAACTGAGCGGTGATCTGCTACTGCATGCCAGTGAAGGGGACTGTTTGTGCATAGGGCGCCAGAGATTGAAGTACACCCTGGATTAGGTCACCAGTAGGTCCTCAAAGGGGACAGTGACGCTGCTGTTCCCTTCAGTGGAAGTATTGTTTCATGACATCGGGAAACATTTGGCACAAAACTGTCTCAGCTGAGCTAATGGTTATTCAACGCTGACTGTTGGCTGGGAAGATCTGGGTGGCTTCCGGCACCCGTACCCCGTTTCAATGAGGTTGACATAAGACGACTGGACAGTCGGGGGTTGATGGATCCTGTGCCACTTGTGCAATCTACACTGGTACTGCGTGCACCACGACGTTCGGCTATCTTGTGAGTGACGGACTCAAGCATTCGGATCCACCTATCCCGTTCGGCTGTTGTGGCTGCAGCTAGGCGATAGGTAGTATGATGACCTGAAGCAAACAAAAGCGGTGAAAAATAAGTGAGCAGATTAATTTGATCACATGACAATGAATTAATTTACAAAGAAGGGCTATCATGGATGAAGGGAACAACTGTCCTTTTCTGGGAGCGGTCACCATTCGGAAAAGTACCTATAATCGCAAGTCAACTCCCGACGATACGAAAGTTTGCAGAACTGCTTTTTTTATACTACATACGATCATCTTGCTGTAACTGCAATTAAGACACTTAACCAGTACTTCAAAGTAAAACTCACTTTCTGAGGGAGTGAGTATCATCTTGAAGTGCTCTAGCTTCCGTCGTGGGCAGAGCCCTAAATTTGATAGTCCAGTTGACAAAATAGGGTTTACCCACGTTTAACTTAGCAGAAGACTAGTGTTTAAGGGTTGTATCTGGACCGTAGAAAAATTTGTTTGCCACCTTCTTTTGCAAGTGAGATATGGTTCACTCAACTTGCCAACTGGATTATAGTAGAGATGGCTTCGACGCCGCCTCAGAAAGTCGAGCTCTTTGTATTATCTGTACCACCAATTGATCCTATATACAACATTGAATATTGTTGACTGAACGTAGAGACAACCTCTGTAATGCACAAAAGAGAGATTTATTCCAATTTCATTTGGATCTACCGTTCGGCCGAATTAATGTACAGCCGAATGTCTGGATAATTCATGAGCCCGTTGACGGAGCTAGGCAAATAAAGTGTTGCGAAATCACACGACTGTTCACACACAACTAATGGGTACGATGACGGCTGAAGGCCCCAACCCCAGCTCTAACACATGCACTGCAGGCGGCATGTGAGGAATGCGTTTTTTGCCACCTTGAGCAAGGTTACATGGCCGAACTCAGGCTACGCATGCAGCTGACATGAGCTGAGCACCTCTTATATAAGTGCACGGGTTAGAGGAGCCGCGAGAGGGGTGATATTACACCAACTGAAGAGGTTCCACTCAACCAACATACTGCCTAAACAGTGTCTCAGTAGCTAAACGCACCTCCGAATGTCCAGAGAAGCCAGAAGGTAAAATCGTTCTCCACATCCCCAACTAAAAGGACAGTGTCATATTCAAGCGGTCCATTTCTTCGCCCACCAGACTAGAAGTCGAAAGAGCCACTCCATGACCAAACAGAAAGTTTTGCCTATGTGATACTGATTGACCCGAATCAAAACAGACGCAATGAGCTTGCCAATTTCTAATGCTAATTTCCGTTTGCCTCAATTGGTTCCCTTCGATTCTGCTTAGAAACGTGTGAATAAGAAGTAATATACCCTGACTTAACTGGGTAACAATAAAACAGAATTATATATTTGGAGGTGAGTCTGCCACAAAGCCTTCCCCTTTGTCTAGCTTTCTTATTGAAAGGCATCCTACATTTACGATTTGTCAAAGCCATTTCGTCCATAGAGATACTGCATGTAGGAGATCGTTTAGTGGTGAATAGAATGCAGTTGAAAGGAATACTACAGTGTGCGAAGATTAGCTCAACGGCTACCTAGGAGTAAAAATATTCGAGGCTGTGAGTCGGACAGCGGTGTTCGAATCAGCTGGTCAGGTTTTCAAAGCTTCGTGTTAGAGTTACTTTGTTGATCAGAAATCATTTGGATTTTCTACCTTACTCTATCACCGTATGAGATAGCTGACCGGAGTGTATCCGTTATTCTCTAATAGGATAGGTAAGGGCGATTTCGCGATCCACCAGGCGGGCCGGTGGTCCCTAACAAGCTGATACTTGCATAAACTGATGGACAAAACTGGCGTTCATTTGAGTGGTTGCAACGAGGGTTCATTTTCGCGGATACACCATGAAGTCTGGTGTAAAGAAATCAACATTGCAGCTCGGTTCAAAGAAGTCTGCTATGCACGAAGAGATCAAGGAACTCCAAGTTGTTTGTCATACTGAAGCAATCGCCTTTATCAGGCAACCTGGTCTCCAAGTTATGGTAGATGATGGGCCACCGGGACTGCTCGGTATCGGCGTCGGGGATGAACGAATACGCACATGCTGCAGGGCGTTGGGGTGACCCGTTGTATATAGGAAACCGCACTTGTTGTGGACTATTCTGGAAATTTGCATCTCTTTGGAAGAGAGCACTAATGCATACGTTCAGATGCCATCCAAGCTTACATATCCGGTGAAAGATAACAACTTGCTACGTTTGAATTAATGGGGATGGCACAGCACACACAGCTAACGTGCAATTCAAAGAAACACAAGGGATACACTGCCCAAATCTAGCAAAAAGCAGCCAAAAACCAGGGTTGTGTTCTAACCTTCCGGTTAGTAGTTGCACTTTCAAACCGCTGAGCTGTCTCCGGAGTGATCACCTCCTACCTGCTTACAGAAGCCACGATCTTGTTCCTCAATGCGTGGTTAGCCTTGCTTCTCAAGAGGAACCGATCATCTGATCACCGATAGAAAACAGACTTAAAGAGACACATTTGGATTCTGAATGACGTGAATTGGGCAATACAGTACAGTGCACACATAGCTGTCAAACTGTCCGAAATATGTTAATCTAAGTTAACAACTTTCTCACATTCATATTCAGCATCGTCCAGCTGTAGCACCCTTTCGGTGTCTAACTGCCATGCCACCAGAAGGAAGCACGAGGGCTAGGATACTGCCAAGTTGCCCAAGCCTAGATAGAAGTCGAGAGGCAGAGGTCCAATTCGAACCTTGAGTTCTGGACCACGTATTTCTCAGTGTTATTAACTGTTTTCAGCAGAAGCGTGCCTCCTCCCCACGTATCACACACATATCACCTTCTGGTGGAACCGCATTCCCTCCCAAATAAGATTCTTACGTGCTATTCTCATTACCACGTCCGTATCACTCACGCGTCAAGTGTGACTATTCGTTGTTTTTGAGTTCCAGATAGGTACATGTAACTTCGGTGGTAACGGCTAATTGGTAATGATCAAAATGGGATCGCGACGTGTAACGTTCTTCAAATCCGTTTAAAAAAAACAATGTTTCAAACAAAAAATGCTGGCCACTTCAAACAATGTATGAACTCATGTCTATGTAACTCCCCGATATCTCCGGATAGCTAGGTGGGCAGTGACGCAACAAGTGTTTTACTGAGACTGATACACATAGCCAACTAAGTCATCAATGATACTCGCAGTCATGCATGCTTCATGGGCCCAGTGTATATCGGATATGAAACGTTAACCGAATCAACGATCAACAATGGACCAGCTTTCCTCGCTTAATTGGATACGATGATGCTAGTTGGATTATCTCGTTTCGTTCACCGTCCAATAAGCCTGGACTACGCCACACAATACTCAAATGATTTCACATGGGGTACACAGCAAGTTGCTTGTCAGCACCCAGTAAATCACTTGCATTAAGTGAAACGAATCTTGCCGGGATGGGATCCATCTCCGGATCTGCCTGTCACATCGAACAACGCCAACGGACCCCCCACGGAGTACGTAACTCCACATGTACGGCCAGCGGAAGCGAGGAATCTGGCCATTAGGTATATGAGAGGGGGGGCAATTCGAAATGATGAATGATGGTCAACACCTGTGAAACAATGCGGCCACGACCAAACAGTTGAAACCAACAATGTACGCGAAGGATGACCACAACCACTGATAAGACGTGCACTGCCTATGACTAGCTACTGATAACCAATAATCAGTCCATTCTGTACAGCGACGGCCCAAGAAACCATCACTGTAGGTTTAGCAAACAGGAATGTCCTGTGTTTTAGGGTGGGTAGTTAGCAGAATTACAAATCAAATACACATGGAATACAACAAAAATAAAATATACTGTAATGCAATTCGACCGAATGCGACATGGTAACACACAATAAAGGAAAAATCCGGATAAGAGCAGAGGTAACTGGGTAACAGAAAGCGGGAGATTGAACCGACGAACCATAAAGGGTTCCCACTGATCTGGGAGCCGGTACTTCGTCGGATGAAAAACATGCACGCACGTACACATAGACAACCCACCAGGAGCAGACGAGCCATCCTTGTCCGCTTTAGAGGCCTTGATGACTTCGTTACGTATGGAAAAGAGTTCGAAGCTGTTCTCTTTTGTTCGTTCTTGTGATAAACGAATATTGAGTCCATCCAAAGGAATCACACCTTTGACGTTGCGGTGGCGCTAAAATAAGATAGATCTCTGGTGAGTTGACGCGTGGTGGCCCTAATTCGAGCAACCCTGATGTATAACATTCAAACAACCCCACAACTTTCACAAAAAAAGTTGGTCCGTATAGTCATTGGTAGGTTTAGCTGACGGAGTTGCTGATCAATTTGAGAAAAAGTAAGCGGTTTAAGGCAATAGTACAATGTTTAAAGAACAGGATTTTGGAGTATTTCAAGACATATTTGTCTGAAACAACTGTAGCGGTCCTGTAAGGAAACGGTATACTGGGTTCACCTCAGATGGCTCAAGTGGTTAGAGCGCGAATTTACTGACCGGAAAATCCGTGGTTCGAATCCGACCTCTGCCTCTCAACTTCCCCTGTCTAGGCTTGGGCAACCTGGCAGTATCTCAACCCTCGTGCTTCCTTCGGGTGGCACGGCAGCTAGGCACCGGAAGGGTGTTACAGCTGAGCGATTTTTTTTCACCTCAGATAATAAGACTATGCGATCGCATTTTTGGCCGTTAGGGAAGAGCGAATTGAGAGCAGTGAGTTTATATTGTAATACCACCATCAATGCTTTACAATACCAATTCGAAGCAACAAACAGCCACCACCCGAATTCTGTTGCCATCTTGACTTGGTAGTCCTGCTCGCGAGCTGCCGTGACCCTGCAGGCTACACTGGTTAGAACGTCGTTCCACTAGGTTCAAAGACTAATGGATAGCGACCAGAACAATGGCAGCAAGCACCACTCTGCAACTTTACCCTTGTGCTTGCGCTTTAAGCACCAGTCTTCAGTGTGGCAAGGTAATTCATTCATTCATTTATAACTTCACGCTTTGGTGCCGGAGCTATGGAAATCAATTTGGACTCTGGTTTCTTAGTGCTACGACGCCTCCACAAGGAACAGTTGTGCAAGTTTTGTTCTTTGAACAATGATGCAGCAGGCCCACTCAAGGAATACATCACTTACGGGCTCTGGTAAGACGCATGTTCAATGGTGTCCAAGTTAGCAATCTACTGTACACAGGTTCCTGCACCCTTCATTGAATATTGAACAATAGGGCAACAGGTCATCCAGGACTAAGTTTGTTTAGAAAGATTTTATTCCTACGGATTTCCGCTTAAGAGCACAACAGAAGGAAAGTCGTACATGATACCAATAGGACACCTGTTGTTTGTAACAAAGCTTGCAGATGATTTCATTTGAGTTCGGAACCAATAAACGACACTCTGAGGGACATTGTAGCCATATATAAATGCATGAGCACGAGCGGCCAAATTATTATCAAAACACGATGAAGCTGATGACATCAACTAAGGGAGGCCAACTGCGAGTAGATGTTTTATATCGTTACTACTATAGCCAAAACATTAAGCACGAAATGACTGCGAAACCACAACATTTGGTGCTATCGAGTTTCGAGGATATTGTTCATGTAGACATACCTACTAGGCCACTTGTTGATAGATAGTTTCGGCGATTTATAGTAACATCACTGGTATGTATATGTATAGAACACTGAAGAGGATCAGTGATGGCATTAGCGCCTTACACAGTCGAATGATGGGGGCCAGAAACTTGAATTTTGTTCATTGTCAACAGTACGATTGCCAATAGCATAATATAGGCAACAATCCTTTAGTCGGCGTAATAAGCTGGAAGACATGGACCACAGATCTTGGGTTAGAGTCCCCCGATATCACAACTCTGTGGACGATGCACAATCATCAGTAATTGGAAAACCACAGTTTTTGTCTAACCTACCGGTTGTTTCCCAAACTTTCCGAAAACATAGTTTTCGTTGTTAAGCGAACGGAATCATGGATACTATAGCAACACTAAAGTGATTCGCTTTTGGGCAGGATATCGTTGACCAAATGGTTACCTGTATATGCATGGAATACCATACGGAGAGCAGGTGGAGAGGTATTTTCCACTGGTTGTAGGAATCGTTTAAACATCTCGCATTATCGACAAAACTTGTCAAGGTGACAAGGTGACAACCGAACACTTTTGAAGCAGAGGAGGACACGGTCACTAAAGGCACTTCATGACTTCGGAGTCTAGGTGTGATTCTTCGTGTATCCAAATAGACCTCGTAATCCGCGGAGCCTAACATTCAGTAGATACTAACACATAAGCTCTTTACGATGTCCAAAATACTAACAGTAGATTGGATATTACCGTTGTAACAACATGGCTCTATGAGAATGTCGCACCCGAAATATTCGCACTGTAAAGTGAACTAGTGCAATTAGCAGCAACGTTTCCCTTATTCCGTTCATTTCAAGGTATCATGAAAACTATGTACCCTGGAAACCGTCAAACTACCTTGTCCAGACATATACAATCGTCAAAGCACTTGATAAAATATACTATTGCACCGCGTTCCAGTTGCACTAAGCCGTGCGCGTCTCGCACGTTGACTTCGTGCACGTGAGCCAGGTTCGTTTAGCTGAATAGCATGTACGATGCGAGCTGCTTCTAGCTCACATAGGTAATTCTGAGCAAAATTAACCAAAAGCTTGAGGTTCTTCCTTGATTCATGGTGGTGTCTGAGAGTAATTCTTATACGTACCGCTCATGGCATACACCTGTGACATCAGATCAGGTAGCATACCTATTAGTTAACGCCATTTATAAACGGTGATACCGCTGCCAATGACTGAGGCTTGTTGCTTCCAAGGCGATATCAAGGAGTTTGTTGGAGGAAATTCGACCCACAGACTTAGGTCATATACAATTTACGACAACGTTCAGATCTCTTACCAACTGGAAACATCACAAACGAGAGATTCAGCTGGGTACCAGATGAGTCTCTCGCAAAACCAAATTTGTTTGCAAATGAGTGTATTTCGCTCTTACCAACTAGTTGGAATCGTATGAGTAAAAGCTATTCTAAGGACATCACGTTCACTACTTTCGTACAAAGTAGACGCTGGTGAGTGTTTCCATCACGATAATCAATCAGCATAGCGCTGCGTAAGTTACAAGGACACTTACTTCCGCAACTATCTATTCAGGCAGGGGTAACATCGACAAAATTCGTTACAGGAGCAAGCCTTCTGCAAATTTTGCGTCAAGGAGTGTAATGTAGGCTATTAAAAAATTGCACACTTTATTTTGGCTACAGCATACTTTCATTTTGTATTTTATTTTATTTTATTACATATCGTCTCACAATTTAAGATGCCTGTCAACCTTGGGAAATCGCCAACTTAAACGAAGCGCTAACACAAGGAAGTCACAGGAAAGCGCATTAAACAGACTATAGCGAAAACACTGTAGTTTTCGATAGATAATTTTTATTAGCCGGTTACTGATCAATGTCTGTTTGACAGGTACGCGTCTTTTCTTTCTATAACGTTGTCTTACACTTTGACATAATCTAAAATAGTGTACCGGTTGTGGCTCGGCAGGGTGAGAAATTTTATCAAAATAAACACTGGCTCAAAGTTTCCATTTCGTTTGAAAACAGGGTAGAAACATTTAGATGAACGAAGTGAAAAATGGGGTTTGTGTTATCGATTGAAATACTGACGTCTTCGCACCCTGTACCTTCTTGTCGTTTTGAGGAACTGAAATCAAATCCAAACCTCGCGTGACAACCTTGAAACTAAGTCCCGTTAAGAGTCAAGGAGAAGTTGCATCCATCGACAGTCAATGTAGTTAAGAACGAAAACCCGACTGGATTTCAACAATTACAGTTAGACTAGCAATGAAACATCAGGTTGTGGTGAACGGGCTATTTCTAACCTGCTATCTTCTTCCAAGTCCGAGGTTCTCAGATCATAGGATTGTCCTAGCTTTGCTTAAACTGTGAATGTCAAGGATACACCTTTGGAATTGCTTTTTATTTTCCGCCAAGTTTGAGCCCCATTTTAGCATTGCAAGTGGCGTAGAATCAAGAGTCCGAAGACTAAACTTTCATAAGGTTGCTGAAAACTCTTCGAAGAGTTTTCAGCAACCTTATGAGTAGTGTATTACGTCTATATATGTATCACGGTATCCCGAATATCGTACCAACTGAAACATGAGGCGGCCTTGTGCAGCATATTCAGTTAAAGAAGAACATCATAAACGAGAGATTCAGCTGAGTTCCAGGTGAGTTTCCCGTCGAAACCAAATTGGTATGCAAATGAGTATATTACACTTATTCTCACTCCAAAGCTGTTATTTCATTAAGTCTCACATCCCCCAAGGAAAGTTTTCTACGGGGTTTTATGTGGAGATAATGGTCGGCGTAAAACCACAAAGCGACCAGAGCCGCCCAAAACTTGCGCAATTTTCACAACCACTGTGATACAGCACTGTGACCCCGATTCTTTTTCAGTGTCACACGTAAATGAGTAAACCTATCGATCAGCGACTGGTTCTATTGCACAACAAGTGTGTAAACGAGGGTAGGATGGGACAGCAACAACAACAACAACAACAACAAGAAAGACCAGCACCGACCGTATTCACACATGTTTATACATCAATCAGTGAAAGCCGTGAGCATAAGGGGGCGTTTTAAAACAAAGCCAAATGTTTCGCAAGTCACAAAATATGTGGGTAAACGGCATCGGTGGAGAACTAAAACTAAGTTAAAATGTTGCACTTACATCTGGTGTGGTATAATAGATCAAACTGTTCTCAGTTAATACGAACCATCGACGTTTCCAGCTCTTCACACGGCCACCTGAAGCAAACAACAGGGGGAGGATGGGTAGAGGTAGGATTGGTGAAGAAATCAAGTTAGAGACAGAATAAACATACAGTAAACAGGCTAAACAAGTTTTCATCACACAGTTCCGCTCAACGTTTAACAAGCCGGTTCGTAACAAAGAGTGAACAGCTGTTTTGACAACTGCCAACCAGCTGACCGAGGTGATCAATAAGATATCGATATATGGTTTATCGAACGGGCGGGTAGAATAGAAAACAAGGAGTTAATCCACATACAGATTTTACACACAATCTTAGTACTTTTTCTCAGGCAACAGAGCGAAGTACTCGGTAAAATATCGAATACGTTTCAATTAAGATGTTGAGGCCTTGCCACAGAGGGCATTTTTGTGATATTCTTTGCATAGGACTGTCCCTTAATAAATGCAGTCGGCAAGTTGTCCCAACACCATCAGATTCTTTGGTGATCATCATAAGCTTCAGCGCATTTACCAAAAAGCTTGTCCACTCTAAAATTGAGTGTTCTACAAAGTTAAAAAACGGCGCTCGAATCCCCATTCCCAACCAAATCACTGTAACTCTGGGCCGGTAAACCGTGGCTGGTTATTTGAGAAGCACTTTGCTTTATCACATCTAGCACACACAACTGCTACGGCTGTGAACTGCTTGATCCAAAGTAGTCAATGTGGTAATCTGTTATCGTAATTTGTTGTTCAAGATCGAAAGGGAAACAAATCCAAAGCGACCACTTTCGGGACGCTAGTGAGCGACCCTCGCAAGTGTTGGGTCCCCGGACTTCCTACACGAGTAGCTCGTTCGGCCATTTGTTCGGCTATAAACAGTATTCCAAGTGTCACAGCTTTGTTCACCGGGAAAATGGAAAACAAGGACAGGACTGTTACGCGTGGGAATCGATGACCTGATAAATTTATTGGTGGTGAATTGTACGATACAGGAGCGCCATTGGCTGTCGGAGAGAGGAATATGTTTGTCAGTACCAGTGGAACATTTAAAGGTCCCCATCCAAAGGGGCGATGGTCATCAAAGGTTTATTCCTCAGCTAATTCAAATGCGCTATGCCACAGTGTTCATCCTTCGGTCATCACCATCCAGTACAGAGCTGGAAAAATGCTCTGAAAGGTAGGTGGTCCTCTGACATTTAGCGTAGACCTGGTCAGCGTGGGCTATAGAGTAAGGGTAGCACGTCTATTGTGGAGAAGACCATGTGGCACAAAACAAGTGGATTCGGCTTTACTAGAGAGGTGCTGAACGGCGGATGCTAGGGAATGTCATTCACACCACTTTTACGGTTGTTAAAAAAACCTCATGTTGGCTGATGAATTAAATCAGCCTTACTAACTTCAATAACCATCTCTCTCTCTCATCGTCAACGTCAGATAAGCATAAGCGCTGGTGTAAATGATAAACAATACCAACTTAGCATGCGGTTGACTTGGCCAAAACTGCGATGTGGTTTAGAACAAGGCCTTCTCCCTCGAACAGTCAAACACAAGGTGTATTGAGTGATAAGCCTGGTCTCACATAGTTGTTTTGAAATAAGACACTTCTCTCCTAACGAATACATCTCTGATAACGTGCATGGTAACCGATGAGAGAGTTTATTGTCCTTCCGAAACCCAATGTTGCTGAAGCAGCAGCACCTCATCAATCCGACCGAACTGGGTTAGATGCTACTAGTCTAGAGTGAGTGTGGTACGCCAGTGTGTCTCATTGGATTCATCACTTTCTGTCCGAATGTTCGTACTCCGACACACCTAAGATTGGCAGCTGATCAGCACTGTATTCAATAACACCATTCTGTAGGTTGTGTTGTAGACTTTGATAGGATTTTAACGGTTGGACAGCAAAAGTTTACATGCTAAAAGAGGCCAGTTGCGTGTCACGCTATCAAGCAGTAATCATATCTGGGTGATTTCGGCAGCAAAGCACACAAAACCAGTCCGAAATAAAACGGTATTCGGTCATTTGAAGGTCAAAAAAGGCAAGTCAATTCGGATTTATGTGGATAATCGGAAAATAGCAGGTTGAACTAACCAAGCTTCAGCAGCCAACCCTTCATGACGACCTTGCCGTTCTGACTGATACCATCCAGACCATCATCGGAAGCGGCACGGATGGGTTCGTTTTTGATATCCTGATAAACTTTCTGCAAGACGCAAATAGGACAAACGAATTTCCAAAAGACAATATTTCTGTATCGACTTTTATGATCTCATCGTACGAGTAGCCTGCCATACTAGGTTCTTCCGTCTCGTCCTTGTCGCTCAGGCAAGGTTGTTAAACCAAGGGAACAAACACTTATCCAACTTACAAATGTGGTTGTCTGTTCAGGGCTGTTAAGGCTCTGTCATGACTCGGTTCGGAACATAGAGCATTCGATATGTCTGATTTGGCTTCACATGCTATCCTAAGTATACAAAAAGTGCACGACAGAGGAAACGCAAAGTTGCCACGCGTGAAACAGTCCATAGGAGCGTGTGCTGCACTGACCCTTGGGTGCACTGAAACATGTGATTTAAAAGCAAAGATTGTTTGCCTTGATAAGAAGCAGTCCTCAATGAAGCGGTGACTTAAAGCGCACAGTCAGATGGCGGTTATAATCCTCGTACAAACGTTCAGACCAGTTGCATGTAAACATTCGTGAGAGATGGCTTATGTGCATTTTTAGGCGAATACTGTGCACCTTTGTGACCGTACACTAGGAAACTACGTCATGTATTCGATACTCCTGTGAAACTAAAGTTGTCCATAACTATGCACACGCATGTCCATAAATAAAATGGATAAACTATATATGAGTATATACAAATAAATCAACGTACTAATATATCAGCTAAGGTACCCTGGTCCTCATGATCTATAAGCATGAAACTTCAGGTGGGTTTTAATACAAAAAAATGCAACCAAAAAACTGATAAAGTCTCTCGTACACTAACCCGTATGAGATCTTCTGGAAGGTCGGTTTCCCTGTCGTAGTCCAGCAGAGTACGTACGAACACTTTCTCGTCAGCTAGACCGAGAGTCTGGCTTTTGGCATTTGTATTGTGCAAGGTTGTGTTGAGAAGAATGGCGGCGTACGCCAGAACGTATGCTTCATCTAGTTTATGTGGTAGGAAAAGTGTAAGTTAGCAGGCAGGTAAACAAAACGGACACAGAAGCTGCAAATAGAAGACAAGTTTGGGTGAGCAAACTTGACCACTGTATATCACCACTGCCATGAGACAAAACAAATCGATAAGGAAACCTGAATCACCATGAAGACATCCTGAGGTTTAGTAGCGTGATTTTGTTAAGAATGGTTGTAATTCGGGCCGAAGTCTCGCTTAGTAAGCGATGGTAGGCATAACAAAGACGGATAATTGCTAGGAGGAACGTGTTCGCTAGAACTAGGAATACCGAGTGACGTGAACTATGGCACTCTGTGATGCAATTAGGGAAGGATCACTAGGGACTTTAGTAAAGCAATCATCATCATTATTATCAGCTGTAAGAACCGCGTACTTGTCGTACAGTGGTTATAGCGGCCACAGTCTTGTTCATCGATGATTTGGGGAGGTGGGGGAGGTAGCTGCGCATTGGAGGCGGTAGCTGATACAATAGATGCGTAAATACAGGGTTGTCAGTGGACATTTAAGTGGGAAGATTGGGAAGGGAGCTATGCGCTGAAGGCAATTGCTTGGATGCACGAGCGCCATTGAGGGCGCGACTGGGCCATGTCTGACAATGTCTCTAACCATTGATACGTCCCGTCTTGGGGTCCTCATCCAGGGAAACGGCAATGACCAGCGCAACTGAGTTTGCTGGTAATAGCTTTCACACTTCGCTGCTAAGTCGTTGTTTGGCCGCCTCTGGCTAGTTTCCACCCTTCACGTGGCTGTGCGAAAAGAACCCTTCGAAGAAGTCGGTCGACTGGTATACGGAGCACGTGGCCAAGCCAGCGCAACCTATACAGTGTGATCAGTGCACCTATGGTGGGTGAGTTATTTCTTCCGAAAACCATTCGACGATCCGGTGTTCCCACAAGACTCGGGCAATGCTCCGAAGACATCGATGGTCAAACACTGAAAGTCTTTTGACGTCCTCGGCGCGCAGCGACCAGGTTTCTTATCCGTATAGTAATATGGAGCGCACCACAGCGTTGTAAAGGTAAGGTAGCAAGGTAATGAGAAAATGGGAACCTGTAGCACATAAACGAGTAATATGTCCATTGCCCGCTACACTGGTTTCATTTCTGTTTATTTGCCGTCCCCTCCTTTGAGGGTAGCCGATTTGGAGGCGAGTTTGTAGGAAAGTGGGATACGATCGACAGAAAAAACATCATACGAAAGCGCGTCCTATGGTATTTCGCGTGTGGTAACCAGCACGAATAAGGCAGAATGTCTCGAGATAATACAATAATCATAAAGTTGTTGGAAAGTCCTCGACAGCTTACAACCAGTTTTGCCCTTCTTGGGACTTAATACGTACGTGTGGTCCGTAAAAGACTCATCCGAGTGTTCCGTTCGTTCAGCTGTAGCACCCTTTCGATGCCTAACTGCCATGCCACCGGAAGGAAGCACGAGGGCTAGGATACTGCCAGGTTGCCCAAGCCTAGACAGGGGAAGTCGAGAGGCAGAGGTCGGGTTCGAACCACGGACCTTCTGGTCAGTAAATTCGCGCTCTACCCACTGAGCCATCTCGCCCTTAGTGTTCCGTTAACACTTAGGTAATTTGCAAATGTGTGTCTTGTTAAAAGGCAGGATTTGTTCACACCGGGCAAACAGTCAGGTAAGCGCAGTCATGTCCGCCAACAATGATCAGTGAACTCCATAGTTCGAATGAGTAAGCATTGTGGAACACTTGCCGTCTGCTGTTACAAAAGCATATTTAAAATAAGTCGTACTAGAAATCACCATGAACAAATTGATTCGAATCACCTAGATAGAATCCCAGCATAGATAGATCATTTATAGGCTCACAAGGTGTCGCTAGCTGGGGGTTCCTTTTAGTCTGGAGAAACAGGTCGCCAACAAACGCGGCTTGCTCTGTTGCTTGCTGATGAATGTTGCATATAAAGAGATCTCAAAAAAGATATTTAACTCATTGGCGATTGAAGATATCATCATTATTGAAGTACGATAACCGTTAATAACCGGCCTGTTAACTTGACCGTTAACTGGCCTGTTCCATAGTTTCACACTGCCTGAATCCAGGGAGATCTGGTGCTAATTACATGAGGCTGGATATGGACGATGAATATAACGAATTAAATTTCACCGAAGTGTTCTGATTTCCCGGCTTTTCAATTTTTTTATACCTAATCGAATACTTTTCAGTAACTACTGAAGGACTGTCATTTGCTCCAATAGATCAGTTTACTCCTAGGCTACGTCAACTCAGATACATACCGCCGGCTGGAAGCTAGATGAGTAAGGCTTTTCTACCTCTGGAGCCCCGTAGTCATCATCGCTTAGCACTTTATCCGCTGGCTATTGATTGTTACTAAAATACTAATCACGCGTTTTGTTCGGAATTCCGAGGATGATATAGCCAAAGTTGGTACTATCTAAATCGTTGAAGACCGGCTGAATTTCATTATCGATAACTATTTTTACCGAAGGACTCTCCGATATTCTCGTTGCCGTATTCATACGCGGAAACACCTCATACTTCACCATGTCAACAACACCCGAGTACAGCCACGTCAATCATCCACACAAGTTTCCATTCTGGGTTATCACAACAAGGCTTATGCATGTCAATCAAACAATGTCAACAAGTGACATTCACTCAAAGACTGTTCAGGAAACGGATCCATTACTCTCAGTTCCCTGTGTCCTACGAAACAAGGTGAATACGATCCGGACACGGTCGGGAAAGGGAAAGTTACAAAACGACACCAGTTACGAGTCACTTCTTCGTGAATAAGAATGGGCGACACTGAAGAGGATAGTCACTGCAAAACAGGTCGACACGTTTTCTTGGGGTTGTATTTTGCTTCTGGAAGGAGGGTGTGATAATGTGCGAATTATTTGGCAGATTAGCAAGATGTGACCAATGGACATTTCCCTATTAGGCGAGGAACGTTTCTTGTTGCGTTTTGGGTTTCCGGAAACTGGGTATATTCCGCGGTATAAGCTCTCGGTTCGCTGGAATCACTTCCTACCACGGAAGGGGAGTAGATTTCACGTTTGAATTCGATCACTCTTGGGTAGAATCATGTATTTGACGATGACGCACACGTTTCAAGAAGAACCACCACATATTGAAGTAAACAGCACTGCGCACCGCTCTTCGCGTGCCTCACGGGATACTGAAATGTGCTTGTTTATGGTTGATTCACCGTCTGAGTGGTTTTGCGACGCTTGAAATCGGTCAAACCTTGTTCAAAGTCAGCGAATGACTGTTGCAGACTGGAAAATTGATGCTCGAATTCACTTCCAGTTATAAGCAATGGAAGGCTCTGATGATTCGTTGGAGACAGGTTGTTCGAATATGCATAGCTATTGACCTATGTTGTTATCAGCCTGTAAAGCGCTGGTCTTATCCTCTCCCTACTCACCCCACAGCACATACCAGACGACATCAGCCACGATCACAATGAACACAGGGTAAATTTCCCCTACGAATAATTCACTTGCAACCCCCGATATACGAATAATTGCGTGCTTCAGTTATGCTCCTTTATTACATAAAAGAGCTCCATACAGCTATGAACCGCTACTGAAGTACACATTAATTATGTCACCTCGATCGTCGATGAGATGTTTGCCACAAAACTCGTAAGCTCAGAGAATAATTCAAACTTCGACAAACAGTTGTCATGTCTCGAAGAGGCATACAATGACGTGTGCCCCCCACCCACCCACACGTTATCCCCGGTGTGGTCGAGTTGTTGGGAACATCACTACCCCCGAAAACTTTGATTTTTGAATTTTCAATGGACTAATCTGTAGAATGACACCACTTTGGTCCAATCTGGAAACAAAGGTGGTTCCGAACTTCGTACGATTTGCAGGCTCTCAAACCTACCGGACCATCCACTTCTGACCCATTCCTTTCCAGTCCGTCGCGTTCTAGCACGATTCAATCCAGTAGTAGTAGGCCAAAAGTCCCGAAAAATGCTCTCATATCCGTGTTGGCACTGCGGGGCCTGGCGTTTTTTTCAGCTGTAGCACCCTTTCAGTGTCTAACTGCCATGCCACTAGAAGTAACCATGAGGACTGGGATACTGTCAGGTTGCCCAAGCCTAGACAGAAGTCGAGAGGGAGAGGTCGGGTTCGAACCACGGACTTTCAGGTCAGTAAATACGCGCTCCAACCACTGAGCCATCTTGTCTGGTATTTCGTCAGGTTCTGATCCTATAAGTAGCACCGGTACCGGCATTGCAAGTCCGTGGGGCACAAAGACGATTACAGTCGGGCACGCTCATCCAATATCTCCCACGGGGCCTCCAATCCACAATCCGAACTCCAGAGTAGGCTGCACCTTTCCAGATGAATGCTCCTGGTCGCCAGAATTACTTCACAGTCCTGGTCAATGACGGCCCGGCAACAGATATCACAGACGCTCTAGAACATGCTTGGGCAATCTGCAGTCTAACAGGCTTCCGGAACTGCCCCCAGTACCCGTGGTGACGGGCTACAACTTTAAGGTCAACCTCCACTGCGTGTCCAATTCTAAGGAAGGACATTCACTGGGTTAGTGACGTGCGCGGAACTGAAACTCCTGGTTCTTGGCGGGTTCGACCGACTAGATTCAGCCAATATTCTGACCAACTTCGTATGCAACGCCATCCATTCTTCCGCTGCGGCCCTTGGTCATCTCCATGATATTATTAGGCGTTCGCGAAGGTAATCCAGCACGACTTCGGTTACCGTACCGCAACATAAGCAGTTCTTCGAGTTTTACCTGATGGCACCCCGGTATTTGGCCATAAGGGACCACGATCGTACGTTTACGTGTCACAGGTCGATGCCCAACTCCAGTGCCTCGAGAAACAAGGCGTCCCGTCTTCCGTTTCTTACTCTCTCTGGGTAGCAAGAATCGTCGTGACAGTGAGATCAAATGAGTCGACGATGAAGAATCAGTGACCTCAGAAGCCTTGTTACAACGGGAGTCAAACTGACATCTCTGTGGTTAATACACTTATGACGCCGTCACGAAGAGACTGGACCTTACCGTGGTGTGACGGTTTGCGCACCTCAGCGACCCATTGAGCTAGACTGGGGGTGTCCCCGCGACACTCACAGAGTCTCTCACACCAGGTTGGTCAATGGTTAGAGGTCTGACAAACACAGTCTCCTGGTCCTCCAGGTTGGGCGTTGGAACATGTGGCGACTTGTTCCGTAGAAATGGTAATGCATTTGCATTCCCCGCCAAACACCGCTGCCTTGCGGTTAGGCTTTTG
>SJOL01007788.1:419672-440609 GCA_004794785.1 Opisthorchis felineus | reverse complement strand
CTTTCAAATGAATCATGGTTGTACGGCAGCGAAGCGTCAGTGTTGAACACTAGTGTCATGCTGTCGATGATGATGATGACATTTATTAGGAGTACCCTTTTTTTAAATGGACACTATTGTCGAATCACCCCAGTTGCCTGAAATAGCCCTTTGCTCCAAGACAGACACGAATAGGCTAGAAAGGCACTGGTTGAGGAACCCACCGCCAGCCTTGAAAAGATCAGGTGGAAGGTCGTCAGGACCAGCAACACGATAATGCTTGAGTAGAGAAATACACTCGGACACTACTGAGGCTGACGGGGGATTCCATGTTCACAGTTCACCTTTCTGTTGAAGGTCAGCTCTCCAGAATGAAGGTAGCAGGTGGCCTACAGAACTGTTTTTCGAAGTATTGTGCCCAGTGGGTCAAACGTTTTCCTTTGCTGGACATCAGAGAGCTATCCTGGACCTTGATAGCTTCGCTGGTAAGAGGCTTCCGAGGACCAGTCGAATGAATCAAGCAGAACAGCCAGCAGACTTTTCCAGCACTTTTCGCATCTTCTATTTCCTCGGCCTTTCGGATCGACCAGGCTTCGCGGCCTGCACGGGCACTCAGTTTCACCTCGGATGGAGTTGTGGTTGCGGCTACGAAGAATCCGCGCCGGGCTTCTAGCAAGACCACGGTCCTATCAGAGATTCAGTGTTTGGATGAGATTTGCTAGGTCCTACCGCAAAAAGCAGTTCCGACTTTGAGTAGCGCTTTGGAAATCTGCTCCCAGTGGCCGTTAATATCCAACATCGAACCATCCGGCTGATTATGGTAGGTTCATTTGATTTCCGGATCAACTAGCTTCTTATTGGCTAAGCGAAATGTGCGTGGTTTGCGAAGAGTGAAAAGCGCGGTGAAAAGCACTAGCGGACAAGTGCATGCTCAGAGTCCACGGTGATATTCCAGAAGGAGCGGTAGGCGGTAAGTGACGACAATGTGGTCTACTTGGATTCGGGCACCACGTTGTCAAGCGACTTCCGCTGGTCCGGAAATTAGTACTGCAAAGGAACAGTCTGTAATCGATGTAAATCTGAAGCAGGCGCCATCCGTTGTCTGCGAGGCTCATATCCAACCCAGGACAACCACCCAATTCGGCCTCAGCAACGCTTCGACTACATAACTGGGCGTTCATGTCACCGGCAACCACAACGATGTCTGAGCTTTTAGCGCTTTGTAAAAGAGCACCTAGAGCGTCGTAGAAAACGTCTCTGGCAATTTCAGAGCTACAGTCCACTGGGGTCGTAAGCAGGCGCAATAACACAGGGCGTGATGGACCCCACTTTCTTGAGATTCTTCCACAGACGTTGCCAAACGAACTGCGCAGTGGCGAACAGCAACGCATATCCAAACAAGTCAATTTGCATCCAATTTATCAGCTATAAACCTGCTAGTGTCTCAGCCCTAATGAAGGATTTACTGCATGTCTGAATATTTATCATGGTATGTGCGTATTTACATCAACATTCAAGATCTCAACCAGCGAAACTGGTTAGGTCAGGGTAAGTCATACTAACGAACCCCATCCACAGGCAACTGGCTAGTGAACTATACGACCTGGGAAGAATGAAGCCATGGTACCGGGACGGACATAAAGTCCGTAATTTTGAGAAACACTAATTCTGGTTGTGCAGAAGAGCCTTCCAAAGAGCTGTACGTGTGACCGCGATGATTTTCATGGTGCAACGTGAGTTCTGTCCGTAGATTCTCTACACCAGCAATCCGATGGAGTTTTACCACCGACTGACACATGAAGAGACTAGCATGGAACCATTAATCGCACACAAAAACAGCTGCAAAGGGGCGGTGTATATAAAGGTGACTATAACCAATATCCCACGAAATACTACTCGGTAGCGGTATAAGTGACTCTCTACTACAACCCAGCTGCTTAATTTGGGTAACATATAGTCACTATCGATGGCATGTATTCTTGTATTCTGGGACGTGCGATGTCTTTTTGAAACTCAGAGGAAACAATGGACAGCACCATTACCTTTAAGGCCAGGTGAAGTAATACGTGTTGATTCTTATTTTCCCATCATGCTTGGGTCAGTTAATGAATCATAATGGGCCTCCATGTGCTTGCCGGTCGGTCATATAGCTTTGGGTTTATATCGGGTAATGCTTAACGTATGGTCGATCATTCCAGCTAGGCGTCTACTAGACTCAGAACTATTAGCGGATCACCTTCAGATCAAGTAAATACTAGTTGCTGATTATATTAGTGGGTAACCTAACTCTCCGATGAATCCTGGAGATTGGTGCGCTCTTTATTTCATCGAGTATGGTGGTGACCGCCTTGTGGATATGTAATACGAGTTTCGTTTGAGTGGATTTTACATGCAGTACGAAAGAAAGTTTGGTTTTACAGGCGGACAGCCTGTATTATATTGAAAGGCTAGGTCAGCTGATCGTCGGATTTAGTGTGATGCATGGAGAGCTCCTGGGAAAAAACGTGGATCATAAAGAAAAAAGCAGGTCACAGGTGCAATAGTGAGAAGGCTGACGTAAAGAGGGAAGAACTAAAGTTTGTCGGAGTAGGCAAGGTTGAATGTTTGACATCCGCAATAAAGTCCTCAGATTAGCTGTTGAGTTACATAGGAAGTATTCAGTTTAGGTCCTCAGCTGAAGGAAGTAAATGAAATGTTTTCATCCTGAGATATACTTGGTTTAGCCGCTAGCTTCAAATGACTCAAAAGGACCCAGTGTTTCAAAACGATGCAAACGTCAATAAATATTTTGTGGTGAATATTTGTTTGCAGTTTGCTCAGAATTATAGGTTAAACTGGGGCATTTACAAGGTTTTCTAGACTCCTGTCAAGCTGCTGTACAGAAGTCGCTCTTCTTTTAGAGACCCCGTCAAGGAAACTGTCGTAGTTGGTATCTGGCATCTATTAAAATTTATTAGTACAATTTAGTAAAACCATTGAAATCAGAGGAATTACATCTGCTTTCCGTTCTCAACGTTTACTTTGCCCTAATAAAAGTGAAGGTGGTTGGATTCGAGATCAAGCCTTTGGGTAACCCATCCCAGCATTCGAGAGAGTGATCCGAGAATAAAAAGTGAATGGTTGGTAGATGTACATTGAGACTGAATACAACAGGTGAATTAGGCTAACGCATTTCGAAACCCAAGAAACACAACTGGAAACAATCGTTTATATAGCTGCTCTCAAATGTTCAGGGTTTGATCAAGCACTACAGCGAGAGAGGATGCTGAAGCCTGTACAGATAAAATTGGCAATCAAACGTAAAGTCACAAAAATGCTCACGTGGGGACCGGAACATTGTAGGGTTTTGTTCCAAATACCATTCGGCAAAACTGGTCAAGATTCGATCTATTTTCTGACTTTCTCCGGGCAGCTGGAAGCTGAGAAGAAAATGCCTAATAGGAACGAAAAAAATAGGAAAGGAACAGAATTTGAAACCAGTGACCATAAACTATTGAAATGATACCAAAAGCATTGGATAAGCATGGTTAGGCAAATCTCCATCATCCTGGAAAACAACTGTTGTCGCATACATCCACACAAGATAGGAAAAGTTCTAGGTAGAAGAAAATCAAATCAGTAACCGCAGTAGATACTCACTGAGTTGATTCTATCGCAGAGACCCCTTTCCGATGGGAAGATAACTTTGTGGGTAACAAAAAATTTCAATCGCGAAGATACTAGCTGTTGGGAGGGCTGACTGGTGAGAAAAAATCAACATCAAGTCGCTCAGCTGTAGCACCCTTTCGGTGCCTAGCTGCCGTGCCAACGGGAGGAGGCACCGGGGCTGGGATATTGCCAGGTTGCCCAAGCCTAGAAAAAAGCAGTCGAGAAGCTGAGGCTGGGTTCGAACCATGGATTTTCCGGTCCATAAGCTGGCACCTTAACCACTGAGCTATCTCGAGCCCACCCGTGCACGCTCACGTCTGAATGTAGTAATTTGGCTCCTTTAAGGGAGTGTAGCGGTCGCTCGATAGGTCACGCGTCACAAACACTCAAATCACGTAACAATTCCTGTCCCACTTGCAACCTTAGCCGACAACATGTACACTACAATTTCCCATCCATTTTTGTTTACGCGGCTACCACCTGCGTCACGCGCCAGGCTTACGAACTTCAACCACATCAGGTCAAGTTGTATTCATGTTCGTGCAATTATCAAACACGAATGGACATCCCTCTCTCCACACTGCACAGAATAAATAGGCATGCAACTCGGCCCAAAAACACACTCGCGCGCACAGGACAGGAAGCCAACCGAGCTCCACAGGTCTCCACGGACAACTACGGAACACGTGTAGCAGCTACACTACAGAGAAGGCACATCCCGCGTCCGGAACTTCACTCAGGAACTCTCAACAGTTGTCCTCAAAAGATAAGTCACTTTTTGGCTTATTCCCTTCTTGCATTGTATTTATTTTTATCAAGTGCACATAACTTCTGTAATCGTCATCATTCTGTTAGTTCTTGTCACCTTCCGATAATTACGTTACAACCAGATCCCTAACAGGAGTAAGATGAGTCTTTTGACTTTGACTAGGATGAATGCTCCAGGAATTAAACATCGTTGCACTGCCGAGACACATTAGGTAATCAGTCGCGTAATCTTGACTTGTCGCAAAGTGTTCGTCGGTTTCTATTGGCTGAGCCACCTAGCCAGACTAGGACTGGGTGGGTAAGACCGCATGAAGAAACATTCATTAAGCACAGTAATGCTCGCGACAAAGGATTTAACCCATTGTCAGGATGACAGTTCCCTCATTCGCGGCGTCTTCACTGTCGTCAGGACCACAAACGGTGTCATTACTGCTGAAACTGACCCTTTACAAACACAACTTCTGTCCAACTTGTTTCTAAAGGTCTGAAGTGAAAGAGTTAGCAGGGAAGAGATCTGGTATATTCCGAAGTAGGGAAACCTCCAAACGCTCAATCATAAAATTTGAGCGGAGGCTGATAGTGTGGATATTACTGACATCGGTTAGCCACCGCGTCAGCCACCGCGGTTAGCCATCGTCTCCAGCCAACCGTGTGATAGATCTCATGGTCAAAACTTTTCAATCTTTTTCACGCTCTTCTGTCAAGTCCCACAGTTTGCGCCATTCTCAGGCAGGCACGGAGAACAGCGCTCACATTGGTAGATGATTCGGCATGAGTAGCATACGGCTGAGCCATGGTTGTGGATGTTCTCCATGACTGAACCACCTTCTGAACAACTACATAACCGTTTTCTCAGTAACTAGTTGCGAATTAAGATCCAATAGCAGCTTCTGAAACCTCACATTTTCTGATGCACTTTATAGATGCAAGGCGCGTGCCAAAGGGTGACATGATGGTGGCTGGTTTGTCTAATAGCGGTCGTCCGTTCGTCTTCGAAGGTTGAGACCTGCATACTTCAAATCGACAAGGTTCTCATAAGCAGTGACTTGAGCATCATAGTTTTTAAGACCCTCCGGTGTTCGTTTCATTACATCACTTACGATGAAGCTGAACAGAATGAAGGGAGTGGACCGCTGTTCATCGAAAAAACCTTGTGTGAGACTGTACATGTCAGACCAACAGCCCCCAACATAGTACAAAGGGTTAAGGACGTGGGCGAACCGTCACACCACGTCATAAGGTCTGCCCTCTTCATAACAGACTAACTGTGACTGAGCTAATCATCCCTACAGAAGACATATCCATTGGAAAGAAATACAAGGCATCCAGTGAGAGAGGCAAATATTCTCTCCAAATTCTGAACAGAGCAAGTGACTACTATGACAACGCAATATCAAAAGCATCGTGGTACTTTCGACTTAACTATCCAAAGATAATCTAACCGTGTTCACGCCCATAAACAACAAGTTAGTATGTAACTGCGTTGCAAAAAATACAGGTATTGAAGGAAGACAAAGTACTGATCGAGATTCGGGGACTACAGCCAAATGATGAGCGAGGCGAAAGCAGTAATGGAATGCCGGTGAACTTCGACAAGTCTAACTAGACCAATAAAACCTAAACGAATTAATTAACCTGTATACGCGGCGGGGGGGGGGATGCAGCCGCAGTCATAATCATATTTGAAAACTCAAAACCTAATATTCAGCAAAGAAGCCATCTAAAAAAACATTTAAAACATATTAAAGTTACACCGAGAAACTCGTGAAGACTACTCCGTTATAGAAAAGGAAGAAGCTAGTTTTATAGAATACTGGTGGTCAGACTGCTTGTCACAAGTATAGTATCATGAGAAATTCTGTTGAAACGGCAAATTCATCATAACACAGGCTCCGGTTGTTCGGATGTCTGATCCGTGATGAACAGTTACACTGAATATCCGAAATTCCTAATCGATCAGACTTTTTCTGGGGGAAAGCACCTGCTCTCAAGTCAAATTTTGGCCTACTACTCCACTTAAATCTGACTTCGATCCTGAGTGTGTGTATGGTGGCGAAAGGCCCCCTAAAAAGTACGTGCGTATGATGGAGTCCACGGGGAAAATACCGTAGGCAAGAAAAAAAAGATTAAGAAACTATTAGCTTGGTCACAGAGCAATTCGTCCCAAATTCACCCTTGCGTACATAATGTTCTTCATGACTTGACTTGAAGAAAGAATTCAATACGTTGCAAATAGTAATGATTATCAGAAATTGAACATTCAAAATGTAACATACTCCGAATGAAACAGCTGAATTCTAAAGACACAGAACTTACCTGAGAGAGGGAAGGAATTCCTGATTTCGAAAATCGTGCAACCTGGTAAAGGCATCCAAGACCTCCATGTTGAACTCTTTTCGACTGAAGTGATGTAGAAACGGAATAAAACGTTAGAAAAACACTATGAAGGCTGAACCCACACAAAATTTGATAATCACCTGGCCACAAACCAAGTTGGTGCATGTCGGGGAGACCCGAAGGGGACAAATGAAAGAATCCATTTTAGTGGAGCGTCATATGGGATTATAAGCAATGGATATCAAGTAAATGTGAGACTGTCAAACGGCGATCCTGTTACCCGCAAAATACCACACAAGCCCCATGGGTATTATGACAAGTCAACTGCCACCCCATTATATAGCGGTCTCTTCCAACACTGCGAAAATCGCAGAACTATGTTGGTTAGATGAGCAGCATTTATGAGGTGCTTTGTCGTATTCACATTAGCAGCAATCCTCGTTTTGGCGGCGATTCTGGGCTGCGCGGTGTGTCAAATTAAGCGACATCGTTGTAATACAACAGCAGTAAATACTGGTGTCTGACTGCCACACAGCCATAAGGAAAGAAAATCCCAACAAGGAGTGCAAGAAACGGAAATGGTGTAATTAAATTCAAAAGCCTATGATTCTTCGGAAAACAATCAGACACAAGGTGTGTACAAACCTTTGATCTACATCGAAATAGACACAGTAAAGCATCATGCTGGAGCGAGACATTATCAGTGGGATTGAGTTGGCATTCGTTACGAATCTCACCAACAACCCGGCACAAACAGGCGGGCAAACTTTAGCTGGGTAGCCTCACCCGGTGCTCGGGTACATGAAATACTCGGGATGCGGTAGAGCCACATTCCTCCTGGAGCGCCCCCAGTGCGTGAATAGGAGAGATTACCCGCGGACAGACCACTCTTGGCAAATAAACGATTGTGAACAAGTACCAGTAATGCTACTGTCCACCGAAGCCCCCTCTTAACCCATTCCTAACACACAAGCAAACGTTACTGGGGCATTTGATTGTCAGTTACTTGACCGATGTGCCCTATGCACCCTGCTGCCTATTGAAAATAAACAAAACAACACCTTGCGAAATCCAGGAGATCCTTTCTAGGTAGGGGCTTTTAAGGTCCGCACTCTATGTCAAACTGGCAATGCTAGCCGAGATCTTATATTCCCTTAAAATCAATGTGTGCTGTGTCCACGAAACACACATATAAAACCCAGACGTGGTCATGCTTCGCAAAACACTAAGGACGAACTCAGCTCTCTTAGATTTCAATCCCCGTGTGTCCAGTAGCGATGACTCGTCGAATATATGGCGTGGGTGTTACACTCAATCCCAAAGCTGAACGCGCTTCGCTGGACTGGATTCCGGTAAACAGTAGTCTATGCGCCGTTCAGTTATTCAGCTTAATCAAGTTCAGTGCCTCTCGACATAAAAAACGGTACCTGCTTGCAGTGACAATATATGCCCCAACGAACTACAATTCCGATGGTGAGATGGATACCTTCTATCGAGAGTTAGCCTGGCTCACTCGTCGAGCAAGAATCACTGACATTGTGATCCTTGCGGGTGAAATAAATGCCCAAGTGAGACGTCTGAGTTCATTTGAATCATATTTGGGCGGTCGATTCGGAGTCGATGCCCGTCGTAAAGACAACGGAGAGAGACTCCTACAGTTCTGTGCTGAACATGACCTGTTTCTGGCCAGTAAGTACTTTCAGCATAAACGTTCGCATCGCGTAACCTGGCGGTCCCCAAGTGCAAAGCAACCGTTGACCCAGTTGAATCACGTGGCCATCAGTCACAGATGGAAAGCCACGTAAGACTGCCGTTCATTCTGGGTCGCACAACTTGATTCCGATCACGCCGTTTGGCAAGCGTGCCTGACAGTTCCTTTCCCTTCAGACCCTCGAAAATCAGCAAAAAACATCCCAACTCACTATCTTCAGAGAACTACCTTTGCTCAGTAATATTGGCCCGAGATAGAACCACTACTCTCTACAGTCAACCAACACCGTACTGGTAGCGATCATTTGGATGAAGCATAGCAAGAAGCGAAACGAGGTATGCTAGCGGCGCTCAGTGCTGTCTGCCAAAACTCCCCGATATAATCGACTGACCAGTGGATGTCATCGATACAACTAGTTCTGAATGATGCTAGGGAATCCACACCAGCCACAACGAGCTAGACGGCGCAAGCAAATGTCCCAAAAGCCAAATAGTGAAGAGTCTAAGGAAACACCGAGAGCTCTGGTGGACATCGAAAAATCAGATGAAAACTTTTGCTATCGGAGACAGCCGTGCTCGATATTAATTGATATGATCGACTGGCCAGAAGGGAGCAACGGCCAGTGAAACGACAGGTAAAAAGGAGGCTCACTAACTCACTCACATGACCACTGACTGGAAATTGGGCCGAACACTTCGAAGAATTTAGCTGGTCTCCTGCAACAAAGCCCAGGAGGCAGTTCATACGGGCGAAGGGAATGTAACACTTAATCGCCCGTCAGAAGATAGGAAATACCCGTGCCAAGACATGAGAAGGCACCAGGACCAGGTCTGCATTCAGCCCTCTCCAAAGAAGGCAGAGAACCCCTGGTGACCCATTTGACAAAGCCCACTGGTGCGATATGGAGTAAAGAGAAAGTGCCTGCAGAATGGAGCATATCGAAAAGGGTGTGTGGACGCGTCGTCAAAACCACGGTGGCATCAGCCTGGTAGCTGTGGCATCGGAGGTGCTCCCTGGTCTTACACTTCGATGGTTGACTGAGCACGGACAGACCCGCGAAGATCAAGCTGGGTTCCGTCCTGCAAGAGGATGTGTCCATCACATTTTCACCCTCAGATTCTGGAACGGCGATAAGGCTTCCAGCAAACAACAAGAAAGCTGCCTTTGACTCTGTCGACCGTCGGGCACCATGAGTGTCCCCCATAATCTCTTGACCCTCCTTAAGGCACCGTAGGCCAACTCCCGCGGAAGTACGAAAATGTGCGAGGGGCTCTCGTCCGGGTTCACTACATCGAGTGGTGTCGGGCAAGACTTCCCTCGTTCACCTTTCCTCTTCAACTTTGTCATCAATACGATTATGGAAGACTCACCACCAGCTTCTAATGCTTGTGGGGTCGAAATGCTCCCGAGGCATTCGCACACAGATATCGAGTACGCGGACGATATAGATCTTCCTGGATCTGACGCCAATGTAATGCAGACCATATCAAATTGGCGAGACCCCGGACACCGGCACTTCGTACAGTCCATCTGATGAGCAAATTAGAACCTACGATAACATCAAGACCGTGAGAACACGAGAAGGAATGACGACAAATCAGAGCTTACTCGTTCCATACAACCATATGAACCCCCCGGGAAAGATCTCAAGTGGGCGGTATTTTCTACCTGCTTCACATGAGTCAGAACCTGAGACGTCCCACTTGGGCGGCTCATAGGCCATAAGGCATTTCTGACGCTAGTGATGCATACGCTGACTGATTAGTCGGGCTGCAAACATGAAGCCTGTATGAAACAGCTCAGCATACATTAAAATATTATTAACAGTGAATATCTCACACTTCTCCAAGGTAGGTGCCGAGGACAACCTTCGACAGTCGTTCATGTTCTTCCACAAAAAAGCGTGCAACGGACGCTGGATTGCGCTCCAACAAGCCCTGTTCGAACAAGTACTCTAAGCCCTGAAAATATGTATAAAGAATTTCAAAAAATTCAGAAATTTACTTGTTTAGGATTATTATTGAACTCCTGACATCCCAATATTCGTCGACGCTCTGCGGGGTCTTCACTATAAAACATAACAGGAAGCCGAGTAAAGTGCATACCAGTCAACGGGAAATCCAAAACTCTCTATCTGACTAGTGACTTCATAGAGTTCCGATTTTATCGCCTGGCCAGAATGTTAAAAAACGAGTTAGTCTACCTCGATGTTCTTGATAACCTGGATTTTCTGTCTCCTGAGGGCCTTTAGTTTCTCTGTTTCGTCTAATGTCAGTTCTGAATCCTTAACAAACTGAAAATAAGAGAACAAACCATCATATTCCATAACCATTAATCATTCAAACGGAGTCAGTAGTGGGGGCGCGAAGCAACCAAAGGGGCCTTAGAAAACTCAGGGCTATGATTGGTCGATATGAAACACGGATTCACAGGTTGACATAATCGACGAGCCGTTTGTCCAAGGTTTCTTAGTAAAGTTTTCTCTTGCCGTTCAGGGGCTTCGGTTTAACTAAAAAGCGTAAGTGAACAAGGGGTGCAGTACCACTCAATAAGTTCTCAGCTTTGGGTGGTAAACTTGTCAGAGAGAGGACTCTTATGAAAAGACATCTAAAACTGACCTGAAATGTGCCTTAAACACAGCAGGGATAGTGTCGTCGAAGGTTACTCGAAGCATCCAGTAGCCGAAGGGATAAATATTGCTGTTCACTAAAAGCGCACGCTCTAATATAGAAAATCTTCTCACGGTCCACGGTATTCACGGATTCACGGATTGATACACAGGATCGAGGCTTTCACCCAAGATTCCCGGGTCGGTTTTATTCCTGTCGTTCAGCAGCTGCCGTTCACCTGAAAGGCACAAGCGAAAAAGGGCGTAGCACTGCTCTTTAAGTTCTCAGCGTGGGGCAGTAAGCTTCCCAGCGCGTTGATTCGTATAGAAAAGCGTCCAATAGTGCCTTGAGCTGGGTACTAGACATAACTCAGAGCAAACACTTTTATTAGACAAAATTTTTCTCATTTCGTGCAGTAGCTGCGTGGAGTAACCTTCCTCCGATAGCTGTCCACGCTCCTTCTAGAACCCAGTTCAAAGCACTATTAGACACTTTCCTATGTGAGTCATCGTGCTGGCAATCATACTGCCCCGCGCTGAGAAATTAAAGAGCGGTGCTATACCCTTTTTTCGCTTGTGCCTTTCAGGTGAACGACAACCGCTGAACGACAAGAACAAAACCGACCCGGGAATCTCGGGTGAAAGCCTCGATCCTGTTTATCAATCCGTGAATCCTTGAAAATCGTCGGAGGAAGGTTATTCCACGCAGCAGCCACCCGAAATTAGAGAAGAACTTGCCTAATGAAAGTGTGTTCTCTGAGCTTGAAAATATTCTTACCATGTCTTCGCCATATGTTAGTTGGGTCAGCGGTGAAAAATGTTGGCCAGAACTTGTTCAAACAGAGCATAAGTAAGTATTAAATCTCCCCTGAGGCGAAGATACTCCAGGGCAAATAGGTCAAACACTGCGGGTAACATTTCATACTCAACGGATTTAAGGCCAGCAACCATTTTCGTAGGAGCACACTGGACACGCTCAGTGGAGGTTATGCCTATCTTGTGTCCCGTTTCCGTCCCTCAAGAAGGCGGTTAGCTTATTTTTCGCCGGTGTCTCATGTACGTAAATAGTATATTTTTCCGCGCGAGTTCTACTATCGTGGACCTTTTTTGTGTGTTCCATTTGCAGATTTCTGATTTACAGCAGTTCCGCATTCTAAGAAGTACCAGCTCATCTTCTTTGTCTTCTGTTGTTATCTTTTTGAAGAACAGCCGGAACTTCTTTCCCAGAAGACGCCCAATCCTTTTAGGTAACTTTTGGTCCGTTCGAATGCGTGCTGTTTTCCTTGGGACGAACACCGTGTGAGACTCGTTAATATCCTGGATTTTGATCCCGTGCCTCCTCCACTGAAACTGACCCCAGTTTAAGTTGGAAAGATACGCATTTCTGAGAAGTCCGCACGGCTGAAACTTTGAATCCATATTTGAGGTTACGGGTTCCTGACCCGGTGGCAGATGAAATCAAAAGTCAGCACGCAGTGGTCAGTATGTACCAGTGGAGCCTTAGTTAACACTTGCTGGACGAAGTGCCTTCCATTGGTGGTAACCAAATCCAGCAGGGATGGTAGTTGGCCTGCGCGGTATCTAGTGGGCTCAACGACACGCTGAGTCCAAGCGCTCTGCTGTGCTCAGTGCCGATGCAAATGTTCACTATACCCGGTGCCCCGGAGCTCCATTAGGAGCGTCAAAATCACCGACCAGCAAGAGATGTGTGCTGGAGGAGAGTTGCTCAAGGGTCTGAGTGAGGAGCAGGTCGTCATCCGGCGTATTGGATGGTAAAGGTAAACGGCGTAGAGGAGAAGAGGGTCGGTCTCACGCAGGGAAATTTGAATCAACAATGCATCAAAAAGGGTGCAGGAGTGGTGTCGTTAAGGACAATCGGGGTAGGCAGGGCTGCATGCAACTGCCATTACCTAATCTTAGCCTCTATCAAGTTCCGGCCCCCTGGCCGCCCGCGTATTATTTGCCTGGAGTCCATTTTCGGCAACTACCTAATCCACCACAGCCTCCGCCCTTTCCGAAGGCACGTGCAGCTTCACCTCTACGACTTTTAACCGTGTCTCGTCTTCCTCTTCCAAGGCTCCCTCCAACACCACCATCGCAGAGGATTCCTGTTCACCCCAAAGGAACCCATTCATCTCAGACCGTTTGATTACACCACAAGCTTCCTGGCTGCATCCTGTCCCATCCCCTTATCTTGCATATCTTACTATAAGCCTCTTATTTCATCTCCTCCAATCAGCCCAGTTTGGCTACCCGTACCCTCCGCCCCCACGATTCGGTGCTGAAGGCATTACGAGACAGCTCCTCCTGCCCTCTTAGTGCCCCCGTCATAACCTCTCATTTCTTCTTGCTTTAACACTGCACCAGCCCATCCATCTCGCGCGACCTAAATCCCGCTATTTCCGTTCAACTGACACATGTGCTACCATCCGCTGATGACGTTGATAACACCGTTACAACGATTGCTCGACCCAGCCTGTAACTCTTTGTCCACGGACCCTCGCTATCTGCACCGCCACCCAAACGCTGTCTCCGTACGCATCACGGTACGTCCTAGAATCCTATTCCCAAACATCTTTAACTGGTCCTACCTTGCCAATCAATTCGAGAGTTCTTGAGTCCTCTGTCCCTATTCCATTCCGGATTGGCCTCCCCGGGCTTACCAACTTTCCACTAGCCACCCTACCTCCCAACTCTGATTGCGCTAGCAGTATTTCCGTCTTACTGATCAACACCCGCTCTCTCTTACGTAAATTGCACCACATCCAAGCTATCTCCAACATAGCTTGCCCAACCTCCATATGCATCAGTGAGACGTGGCTCTCTCTTAGCACGCCTGATGCCCTTATCTCACATCCGGGATACACTACCCTCCGTTCCGATTGTCCCCAACGCCGTGGTGGTGGCTGCCTCATATACTCCGAAACCGAAATGGACGTCTCCCCTATTGACGATCCACTACTGGCGGACAATCCAGACTGTTTGGCTTTCTGTCTGTCGAGCCGACCCGCCGTTCAACCTCAGGTGTTTATACAGGCTCCTCACACTCCAGTAGCTCGATTAACCAACTATCCACGCTTCTTTCCCGCACCCAAGCTCCACCCCACCCAAACAAATTATTCGTTGGTGATATCAAACTTCCTGAGATCTCCTGGTCTCTACACAAATCCTCTCTGCGTCTTTTGCGTCTGTTCGCCCTAATTGATGCCAAAGGCTGGTCCAAGCTTGTAATGCATCCTACACGTGGTTCCCAAACCCTGGACATTGCCCTTGTCAACGGTTATCTGTGTCCTGCCGCTGCAGTTGGCCCGAAGTTCCCTGATAGCGACCATCGTATTGTCACTTGCAGCTGGACGAGTACTCAAACTTCTCCTACTCCTTCCCCCTTAAGCTCTTTTATCCTTTCCCCTGGCATCCTTGAAGCCTTTGCAGTCTCGTTGCGCCACAAAACCTGGGGTGAGTTCTTTCTCTCTCTAGGCACGCAAAGCGTGGCTAACATTTTTTACGGCAATGTACTCTCATCACTATGTCTAGTTGCTCCCACACGAGCTTCCTACGTTTCTGGCTGTCGTTCAGCCAGACGATTATCCGCTCTAGGTCATAAACTCAGGAGGTATATTGGGTTCTTCCGTGAAAACTATGACCTCCGGCTCCTTATTCTAATCAACAAACTCATGACTGAGATTACCACTGCCAAACTAGCTCTTGGAAGGCGCAAGGAGTCTACTGCCGTAACCCATTCTCTTCAATCTAAGATGCTGGGGTGCCTCTTTCACAGGCGTTTCTTTTCTCATTTATCTGTAGTTCAAAATATTGTGGCCGCTGACGGGAAGCCTCTTTTTGACCCTGTTGATATTGTAGAATTCCCAAACTCCTATTTCGTCAGCTGCTATGTTCCCTCCGCGTCGACCCCTTCTACTCATTGCTCTTCAACAGGTTCCGTAATGACCACATTTGTTGATGAGACAAACCCCACCCTCTACACACTCTCAGTTGCTTTTTCTGACTAAACTTCCCCACTCGTCCGCCTAGGAGGCTCCACTTTACCAGGCGCTGACGGTATCCCGTCGCTTATTCTAAAAGCTGGTGGCCCGGACGTTCCCACCCTCACCCTTAATCTCGTCAATATCTCCCTTATCACAGGCACAGTTCCAAGTCAGCGGAAGCACTCCACCAGTATTCCACACTATAAGTCAGGTCCACGAACTGCTTCAGCTAGCTATCTTGGCATTACAATACCTGCCTGCTCTTCCGTGATCTAGAGCGCTTTATCAAGTCCCCGTCATGTATTATTTGCCCGCCAGCAAGACTCTTAACAATCGATAGTATGAGTTTATGGCACGGTGGTCAGCTAACACACGCCAGGTTGACTTCTTTAGTCATATTTCGTCTGCTTACGATGCCGGGCTCTGTATTATTCTTATCTATCTCGATATTCGCAATGCGTTTGATTAAATCCCCCAGGGTGCACTTCTCAGCAAATTACGATCTACGGGGATCGGTGGCCCCTTACTTCGTTGGTTCATTTCTTACCTCACTGGAAAAACAGAGGCCGCCAAGATCGAGGATTTCTCCTCATTACCTCCTCATCACTAGCAGAGTTATTCAGGGTAGCGTGCTTCGCCCCCTACTGTTCTTACTATACAATAATAATGTCACTGATTCGATCACCCATGGATCCCCTTTTCTGTTTGCTGATGATATTAAGATAGCTTACACACTTAAGGCCAGTGACTCTGTTCCTACCCTTGCTAACATTCAGTCTGATCTGAATTATTTATCCCTCTGTTCCTCTAACTCCTGTCTATCTTTCGCCGTCCCAAAATGCCAGGCCCTCCCGCATAGATTCCAGATTCCTCCTGAGAGGCTTATTCCTGATGGACTCTCGATACCTACTCTTCCCTAAATGAAGTGTGTCAGAGTTTCAAAACTGAACGTAGCCATCTGGTGCAGATATTCAATAGAAAATAGATATGAACATTTCCCATGTACCGCAATTTCATGTAAATACACCTCTTTTCTTTCTCCTTGTCCCATTCAATTATATTCTCCTCCATCCCTTTTGCTTTCTGCATTTATGGTGGTGCTATTTCTTTTGCTGGACGGAGCATTAGAAGAGGGCCTCTGAAAGTACCTACGCTTCCCGGTTGTTGCTAGCCCTCGGGCAAAGCTGGCATCTGGGGCAGTCCAAAATTCCCAAGGACACCAATAATGCGATGTATCCGGACCCTCACTCAAAAACAACTTTGGAACAATGGTCCCCATGCCCCATCTGGCCGATTTTCAAAAGACGTCTGTGGGGTCACGCCAACTAGCGTACGTGAGAGCTTTTTCTAGACGTTAGCCACTCAGGATGAAAACAGCTTCGCCTTAAATTTGATGGTTGATGGGGCAATGATGTCTCCCTGGTTTTCCTAGTCCTTCAAGGGAAAATGACAGTTTGGGGTTGATTCTGTGGTATCCTAGATTGTTTTGTGGGACAACTTTACTTTTCCTTTCCCTCCCATCTAATATGGACCAGGGATTTTACATCCCTGGTCTATTAGTGTAGCCAGATCCTTTCACCCCCTCACTGCTCTTTGAGTTGCCACTCTCCGTGCTGGTCGCAAGCAGAAAATATCACCCTTAAAATCAACAGCAACAGTGTATAACTCGCCGGAGTCGAGGTTAAAAAAGGCTGCAAAGGCAGAACACTCAAAATTCTTGATTCCGCTACCTGATGAAGTTGTTCGGGAACGCAGTTTGGTCTCTGACCTGTGGAAGCACACAGATTTGTGAGTTGGAGGTCGCATCTGGCCAATTTCTTTGTTCCCTCAACAATTTCCAGATTTCGCCCTCCAAAATAATCCTTAAGGTGAATCGGGTGAAAGTAACTCTGATGAGATTCTAGACAACACCTTGTCACGTTGAATAAGGAGCTTACGCCCACTGTGCTGCAACTCCATTTGCAGCGCACTTGTCTAAGAGCTTTTGGCGATTTCGACACCATTGGCGAATTGAAACAGTGAGTGTAACCCTAGAACCTTATCCACATACAGTAGAAACAGTGGGTGACCAAAGATATGGACCTGGAGCCCACCACTTAAATTTCTCTTTGGTGGTGAGGCGTGGTTTACAATCACACAAAGTGCCCTATCACCAAGGAGCCTTTCTATCTACTGGTCACTTGAACTGTCTCGAAGGACGACAGTCTGAGCAAACTGTGTTTGACGGGAGCAAAGGCCCCAGCGGCATGCCCTCCTCGGAGCAATCTATAACTTCGTCTAAAAATCAATTAATTTTGACACTGAAGATTACATTCTGAAAGTTTTCAATTGGCTAGCCTTTGCGGAGTCCCCTGATACTTGATCACAAATTGTCCGTTTTGTGGCCACGAGAAACTCGTGCCAGTCCAGTAGGAGGTGCAGCTTCATCACCAACATCGTGGATAGTCAAAACCCTGGAGCTCCTTTAATCATCTTGCTGTGTTGTCCGGTTGTTCAGGAGCTTCAGGAGAATCGCGATAGTACATTTTACCACTCCGAAGATTGTAGGATGCAGGTCATTACATGCGGATAATTTGCTGCCGTAAGATTAGATCAGAGTGGTAGCCACTACATACGTAGCCATTGTGATACCATTTCTGCCGATCGTTGACATGCTGGGACAGCGTAGACAGGTGTTCACAACTTTTCACTAAACTGCATCAAAGGTGGCCTTAATGGCTGCCGCTTTAGGTATTCAGCCTGAACCTCGGTGTCACCAAAGTTTGACAGTATCTCACTTATCTTCTAAGCCGGCTGCTAGAAGATATTCACCCAGAATATCTCTTAGGGTTTAGCTTAACATTTCTAGTTTGTTGTGTCACAGATACGCCTTTTGCGCACCATAGTGCGTGTCTGTGTTTGAAACTCCATTGGCATCCTTCGCCATACGTTTGCTTCAGCATAAAGGTGGAGCCGTTTTCCGGTGTCAGGAGATGGAACGCTCCTAGCTAGAAGGCAGTTTACTGTGATGTGCATAGTGATGTGGTACACGAGGCCCTAAGGTTACAGCAGCCTATCTCATGCGCCTTAAGTACTTGTCTAGGATGTCACGGCAGGCCTTGATAACCAAGGGGGTTCCGCAGCAATAAGACACATCGTTCGGCTCGCGTTTAGTCGCTTATATTCCCTAATTGATCGAAAGTGGTTTGGCGGACGTCGGTCTGCTGTGTTTCTGAAGTCCGTGTAGAGCAGCTCGCGTACGCTCACGCAAGAAAAATCGTCTGCCTCTGTGAAAGTCAGCAGAATGGTGGCAGGCACATTGGGAACTCGTCCCTTTTCCCTGATCTTGGAAAGAGGATTTGAGATAGGTGTATGTGACTCATCGTGAGCCCCCGGCGTCGAAAATGAAAGGACAGCTGGTCTCTGACACTGAGGATTTCACCTTTACTACCGCGAAGCGGAGCTTGCATGCCACCCCTATACCTCTTTGTACGTCGAAGGTTTATTTGCCTCGGCATGAGTCAGCCAATAGCGGTGGTGTGCGATGGCTTATTTATTTATTTATTTATTTATTTATTTATTCCTTTCCCGCAAACACTTCCTAAGCCTTTTCGATGAGGAACTCCAACCACTAAATTCCCTCTGCTTTCTTTTTTTTAGTATAGCGTGGCACAGCTCAGGTTTATTTTCCCAGTATTTTTATACGCTGTAGTTTAATTTACTTGGCTACTTGCCTCCAGGCGGTGATCTTGTGGTTCATCGAGGGAGGTTTTTACCGGCTTCCATGTCTGTCTAGGCCCTCAGTGGTGTGGATTCTACGCCTGCTGTGTTAAGTGCCTTTGGTTTTGTTTGTCACCTTCCAAGGTGTTCAGTGTGTTCCCCCTCAGGGTTTTTCTCAGCGCTCAAACTCTCTTACTTCTAACTATATCCAGCAAGCTTTCACCTATGTCCCACGACAGTCGCTCATGAGTTTACAGCAGACAGCGAGTTAAGTGTAAGCTATCTATGACTTGCATATATCGCTACCACTCCATTTTTGATCCTCCTGATTTTCTGTTGCTCCAGACGGTACAGATATTTTGTGCCGCCCTCAATGTGCAGAGAAGGATTCCACATTAACAGGCCCTTGGTAGTAATTTATTCTTGGGAAATCCCACAATCCTAAGACCTTAGAGGGAGCTAGTTCCAGCGGTGGGCGGGTTTTGGCAAACATAAGTCAGCGCCCGGCTAGACAGCCAGCACCTCTGCGCCAGTCATTCAGCCGTCAAGCAGGTTAGGAAGGTTCGCTGGGTGTACAGACTGCAAGCAATATGCGTTGCTTCTGTGCGCACAGTCGGAGTGAGTTGCTAGAAAAAACTGGTAATTTTCTTTCAAAATTTTTGGTGATGCGCACCGTGAAAGTAGTGGGGCAACGTAAAATAGAAAGGAACAAATTCTTGAAAACATGGATATTTTCACCAAGGGGTGCTGGACATATGATAAAAACGGTCATACCAAAATCCAGTGGGTGTTTGCGTGAGCGTTTAACCCCCTGACCTGCTGTCTCTCCGCGTTCCACCTCCGCCAAAATATGCCTTCGGACTGAAACATTTATCGTCAAGGCCGCGATACTTAAGGCACCCTCAACTACACTCTCGAGATTTTGTCCCTTGTTCTTCACAAGATAACTGGACTTTGCTCCGGCCTCCCCACAATTACATGGCAAGTACATCAAACCACACGCACCGCGAGCTTGGCAAAACCTCACATCCGCAAATACCGGCGGCCAGCTCAGACCCTTATGTGCTTCCACCACCCTGCTCACCCACTTCCGTCCCAACTGTAGACCATTTTCGGATGCCACCTATCCCCCCTCACCCACCGCCTCTTTCTGCACCGTATCACTCTCCACGCCTCCTTCATGTCCCAAAACCCTTCCAACTGCACCTCGGCCTTCCAGAGATATTCTCTACCCCATACTGAACCTCATACTTTACCTTCTGCCGTGGATTCAAACCTAACTCATCCACTATTCATCCCCCTACCCCCTGTGGTGAATATACTTCGATTTACTCCGGACACACGCCTAGTCAACTCTACTTAATGTACCCTTACTTCCCCTCCCACTTCTCCCTAGTACCGAACTCCACCGTAAACGAGGTGAGTAACTTCCTAATTAGCATGGTATGCTCGCCAATGGACCTATCAGTGATGCTGCTTAACGCTCGCTCACTGCTGCCAAAAGTCCATACTCTTCGTGCCATTATCGCCGTCGCACAACCAAGTCTGATTTGTGTGACTAAAACATGGTTCTCAGTTGAAACTCCAGACACGGCTGTTTCAAACCCTGGTTATAATGTTTACCGCTCTGACAGGAGAAACTCAAGGGGTGCAGGCAGTGCCCATTGATAATTCCAGCCTAGAAGGGATTCCAGAGGCTATCTGGATCTCCATAGAACAGACAAAACGACCTGTACTAGCAGGTTGTATCTATCTACCACCGGCCCCCTCCCCCGCATCTACTGCTGACCTTAGCTCATGTGATCCGCGCGGAAACTAAAATTTCAAGAACTTCGACAATATCAGGTATGGACGAACTGGTTGGCTGTTATCCACTCCACCTGGCCTATGAAGCTACACCCACATGGCTCCCCAACTGGACCATAAAAACCCTAAAAGATCCCGCTGCTCAGAAAATTGCACGTCCCAGCCCAATGGCCTCTTATGTGACGTCCGTTACGGGGTTGTCCGAAAACTGAAGTATGTCAGGCCAATGATGGTACGGCACTGCCATACCCAGTTTGAACGCATACTCACAACTATTTCCTTCCAATTCTCCATTGTACCCTCCCGCCCACTCGTTCTATTAACTGCAAATACGAATAAGCTCCTCACCTGGCCCCAGCTGCCTGCATGATCTTTTCATTCCAAACCGCTGAACC